>OY811983.1:5320589-5543089 GCA_963681505.1 Eunapius fragilis | reverse complement strand
TCAAGTTGTACGTGAACCAATAGTCAAAGAGGCTGACTCCAAAGCAGATGGTCTAGGATTGAGGGCCGATCTTGGCATTCGAGGTGTTTGGACTCTCCAAGTCAAATGAAGCTTTGTTTGATATAAACATTGATATAAACATTGATATAAGCTAAACATTGACACAGACGCACAATCACACCTGCATCGAACACCAGAATCAATTTTGAACTCAGCCGGGGCTCTAGAAAAGAAAACGCTATGTAAAAGACAGTTGGAGATAAACGAGGTACATTTACTCCTTTTCTAACATCCGTTGATGGGCTTCTCCACAGTAAGAGTCAGAACATGTTTTGAAGCACATAGCTAGCTACCAGCATTGCAGCCAATGCAGAAACGTGCATTTGTCAGAGCTATAGCTCGACTTTTATTTGCCCTGGTTTGAACCTCAATTAAGATTGTGTCTAAAGGGATCTAGAGTAAAGTGAAGGCGTGGACTAGGCTTTGACGATGGGGCATCACTTCATCATGCAATAGGCATTAGCTTAATTTTTTGTTTTTACTGTGTATATTGGCAATGTATTGTGTATTGTGTTAAAAACAAAAAAATTAATATAGTTAGATGAATATATGGTTAGCCGTAGGGCTAACGAAAACGACGTGGATAGAAGATGGCGCAGTGTAAAAACTCTTGTCTGCACTGTATGACGCTAGAAAAATAAAGAAGTCATGGTAGAGCCTGGAGCATAAAATGTTCAATTGCTTTGGATTGCGTAATGCTGAACCGTTTTATGATATATAAGATTGGTGACAACCTGAAAGGCCTTAATACCAACTGTATACACTACTTGCTACAAATTTACAGTACCTCTGGCCAAATAATGAGCTTGTATATATGACTAAATAGTTCAGAAGCACTTCCACTTTCATCACTCCCAACATCACTTAAGTATAGTTGGATCTCTGATAGCTGTTAACATAAGTGAGGCACACTAGCAGACACCATTATATTGTATAGATAATAGACATACCATATCTTGACAATGTTGAAATGGCCAGTTCAGATCCACAGTTTTGGTGTTCTTAATGTACTTTGATCTTACATGACGACTGATAATTCCTTGTATAGTAGGCTAGAATTTTTATTTGAACGATTGTACCTCATATTCCTGCACTGTTATTCTTGTCAATTCTCTTGTAAATGGGCATTGAGTTTCACTTTTTAAAACGGTTGAGATAATATATATTTTGCCTTACATAATCTTTATTACTCCTTATGTGTAGGAAGGCCTTTAAGAATCTGAGGTAATGTTCCCTTCCCCGCTTCAGTGCACATATGTCTTCATAGTCTGGAATGTTCACGTGTTGGTAATGAGTATTGTCGTGTCTTTGCCCGAGTTATCTTTGTCTTCAGAACTCTGAGCAGAATCATTATCATCACCAGGTTCATTGGAGCTACTATTATTCTCATTGTCTTCACCATCTGACAATAATGCCAGCATCAGCGGTGCCATGCACAATGTCCTTCATCAAGACTAAAATCACCATTACTACCATCACCATTATCACTGTATGACGCTTTGCTTGCAAATGCGACCTTCACTTGGAGTTGTAGTGACACTTTGTGCGCACTTATTCTTTTAATCTCTGCAATTATCATGATAGGCTGGTCTTGCTTGTCTAAAAAAATGATGTATATGACACTTTCTATTGCTTGTAGTGGGTATATAGCTCTCCTTAAGAGAGCTCATAGACCATTTGCATTCTATACCTTTCCATCATGTCCTGTGTTGAATTAGAAGTCATGTGAATGTGCCATGCACTCCAATGAATTTGCAAACTCTCTCCTGGGTATGGAGGTATGAAAATTCCTCCAAATTCGGCCTTGCTGCCTTTTGGAAAAATACATTAAGTAGCATGCAGTAGTATATTTATTTACAAAGCACAGAACAACTCCACAGTCAACAAAATTGCATTGCAATGGTAAAGAAGCAGTAGTACACTGCAGTGGTTGAAAATCAATAGAATGCAATTTAACATTTTGCATTTGTTTATCGTTGAATCAACATAATTCCATTCTGCAACTGAAATGTGGGTCTTCAATCAATATCTTGTTGGATCACATAGATACAACCTTATTTAGAAATGAGTACATAGTGCAAGTGGTTGAAAACACAATCTCAAAAATCCAATTCAGTTCATCTTCATCACTGTAACGTAATGAGTCTGTGCAATGAATGGTGTGTGTTTTCACGTGCACAATCTGCATCGATCGAGGAATACATTGAGTGGAATGAACAATACACGTATGTGGTGAATGCATAAATAATAGCTGACCAATAGACTCCAATGCTGAGGTTTGTGTATAGGGAATAACAGTGCATCACACTAATGAGTAACTATTAATACATGATGATGAACTATAAGGTGTACCTTGGAATGTCTTCGAATCAGTTGCATGATACCCTGAATACAGGCAAAAATGAGGGATCGAAACAAATCCCTTCCAGAAAAGCTGGGGGCGCCCATGCGGCCTTGTCAGGCCTGAAAATTACCGTTAGAGGTTGATGGTCAGTTTATATCGGTGTATTAAGGGGGCTTGTCCAAACAAAATTAGAGTCATTGTGACGTTGACATATTACCCCCCCCCCCCCCCCCCCCCCCCCCCAAGGTCGTTGAGTTTTTGTTAGATTTTTCACTACTCCTCCGAAAAGTGTAGTCTGAATAGACATACTGAACTGCTGGCCTGCCACTGGAGCTCTAGATGTTCCGTTATATTAAAAAAAAAACAACACTTGCCGATAATAAATTTTTCTTAGCGTCATAGATAACGTCACAATGACGCTAATTTTTCCAAACATCGTTTTGACAAGTCACACCGACAAATTTTGGCGTCATTTTAGGTCCGGCCCGATCACTTTTGGTCGCCAAAATTGGTCCGGCCGGACCGATTTTTCGACCGATTTCCCCCCGGACCAAATGTTTCGTTACAGGTCACCATTTTTAGGGTGTGTTTTTTTGCGTGGATGTTGCGAGGTAAGCTGCATACTTCATGTAATAGGCCAACCTATTCAACGTTAGTCATTGCATTGTGTGGGCTCACTGTGGAAAGAAGAGGCAGAATATAGAGGGATTGGAAGCTATATAATTAACACCTAATTAACACGGGCAATTCTAGCTATGGTCTAGAATCCATACAAGTTAAGGCACACAATAGCTTCTCGATCTAGTATTCAGTTTTTATTTTCTCAGTGCCTTGGCCTTCTGCAGATTCTTCTTTAGCGCTGATTTGTAACGTTCTATCCATGCTGTGGCATGTGAGAAACCTCGGATGCAAATCCACATGTCAACAACCATGCCCAAGAGGTAAGTACAGTACTCTTCTTCCCAGGGAGCACCAATTATTGACCATAGAAAGAGAACATCTTCACTCTGCTTCAGATTTTTTTTTTTAATATCACTGCCAGCAAAACCATGTCCAGACGCTTAGGTGTTAACAACGTGCCACATGTGAAAGCAGAAAGGGGAAAGGAAACAATGGCATTCAACATTTCTGATGAGTTGCAGTCAGTAGTCCTAGAAGTGCTGGGACAAGGCGATCGGGGACGCTACTGAAAGTCCTGAAGACACTTGAATCTTCAGCGCTTGCCGTGGAAGAGACACTATCAGACTTACATCTGATCACGACCCTTGCTGCATTTCGCGACTGCGATCAAGGCGAAATTTTCTCCCATAGCGCACCTTACGTAGGCGTATTTTGACCACTAAATCGCTGTATTTACGCTGTACACGCTCTTCCTGCACAGCCAAATCTTAAAAACCTGGTACATGAATGGTTACTGAACGGATCTGTTCCAGATTGTTGCGACAACATTCATGCCACCTGGCACAGGAATGAATGCTCAACGTTCATGGCATGAATGCTGTCGCAACAATCTGGAACAGATCCGTTGAGCATTCATTCCTGTGCCAGGTTGTTATGATTTGGCTGTGAGCCACACTATCAACTTCGCTCTTTCTTTCTATCCATCTTTTAAGTGTTTGGGTTCTCCACGAACATCGCAAAAGGTACTGCAAATTAGGACCCTCAAAATGGTATAACTACCCTTCTGCTCAACCGGTGACGCTCAAACAATCACTACGCCACGTAGAAAAGAGTATGCAATGTACTAACACAATAATCAAAGGCTTAGGTAGCGGCGGAAAGACGATAAAGGTACAGAGAAATATCTTATTGCCAAAAAAAATGCAAAACATGAAGCAAAGTAGATAGGACAATCGCTCAAAAAGGTTAATCCAACTAGCCAGTGTTAAACAATACAGGAAAGGCATTTAAATGGACAAAGCATATACCCATTGTGGGAGGAAAACGCTTCTTTCTTCCTTGGTCGACTCGAATCCACCCCTTTTGACGAGTTCGGAGCACTAGTACGCATAGTCTGCAGCATGCATACTATTGGAATGGCGCACGTGATGAGTTTCCAATCCCTCTATATATTATCTCTGGAAAAGGCATGGTCATAGTACATACCTCTTTCTCTCCTCCCCTTCCTCCTTCCTTCCCTCACCTTCCCTCCCTCCATTTCATCCTCTTTGCTTTAGCCATGGCATCACCAAACCCTGTTCTCAGTGCGGATGACAGCACAGCTGGTCCCCAGCCAGCTACCGACACCTCTCGTAGTCCCTGCAAGCTTGTGTATGGTACAGAAGATAGTGAAGCGAGAGGCTGGAGCCACTCCTCCTCCCCCACCTCCAGCGAATCCAATCCATTGGTTCACAATGCACCAATCAGCATAGACCCAAAGGAGGAACCTGTCTCCTTGCCGTGTCCATTGGACACAGCACCTGTGAACAGCAACAGTTCTGGCCTCCACGTGAATGCCTCTAACAGCGTCCCTGTAGATAATGGCCAGGCCATGCAGGGAGACAGTGGACCAGTCAATGGTGCTGATGGCAGGCCCCTTGGTGAGTATGCAGATGACTGGACAGTCGTGACGATGGAGAATGTGGGCACAGACCCTTTACCGCAAGGACCACCTTTGTCTACTACTGACACCTCCATCACCACCACCACTACCAAGGCCAATCCTTCCAAGCCCATTGCTCCGCCTCCCTACACTCCTCCCTCTGGTCATCCTCCACCTTACACCCCCTCACCACCCGTCAATGTGACCACGTTACCCTCCCCATCCTCCTCCTCCTCCTCCAAGGTAGGGAACAGGGACGGCCCACCCCGGGCCGACCTGGAGGAGAGTGTAGTTACCGTGGAGACGGTGAGCTTCCCCTCCATGATCTACCTGGGACACTCGCCAGTGGACGCCCCCAAGAGCGAGAACGAGGCGGCCAGGAAGATGGAGGCCATGAGGCAGCAGGCGTCGGACCCCTTGCAGATAGTGATGGTGGTTCCCATGATGAACGAGGGCTTTGTATCCCTGTTGGACACCAAGGGTGGTCTGCCCCTGATGAAGTTCCCCATCAAGTACATCCTGTTCTGTGCCCGCGGGAGGGGTGAAGAGACAGGGGACTGCCTGTGCATCAACGTGCGGACCCCTGCTGCCACCAATTATCACTGTCACGTGTTCAGGGCTCCGTCTTTCGAAATAGTGAGTGTTTTTATTTTATTTTTAAAAAGGCATGATGTTTGTTGTTATGTGGGGGGAGGGATGGTGTGGTAAGTATCGTGTGGAGGAGAGGGATGGTATGGGAGTGTGTCATCTGTTGTGCACGCCACTGTCATTGACTCCACCAACTATACAACAGTCACAGGCTGCCGTCATACACATTCAACCTAGGACCAACTATCTAATTTAACTTACTTATAGGTGGTGGGCCCACACCACCTCAGGGGAAAAAACCTTTCTGTGATGGTAAAACCTCGGAAAAAACCATGTAGATACTGCTCAGATAACACCATAAAATATTAAGGCATCTTTGTCAGTCCATATAACACTTGGTTTCACATTCTTCTTGTCTCAGTGTGGCAATAAACCATTTACCTGCAAAATTAGTCCTGAGGAGTGGAGGAGGGGGAGGGGGTAGCAGTGCACAGTACAGACGCCTGGCTTGGCTCCCAATGCCAACCACTTTATACAAAACTACACTGGTCCACTATGCTTAAATATCTCCAACACCACTCAACAGCTGCTGCTGCATCACTCTCACCCCCAGGCGCTACTTTATAATGCATCATTGGCTCAATACATTTTGCTATTGTTACAAAGCCAATGGACAAGATTACACAGGATATAACAACTTAGAGAGCAAGGCACATCGACACCGATACAAATACTCATGTGACACACTCCTAATAATGCACACATGTTATTAATGTTACATTCCTCTCCCGCTAGTTCAGAGTATCCATGCGATGGTGATAAAATACGACTCGGCAAGCACTAAAACCTCCTCAGCGATTCACCTCATTAAGTAAAGTACTTTACTTCATGAGGTGAATCGCTGAGGAGATTTTAGTGCTTGCCGAGGTCGTAATTCACGTTACTCCTACCCATGACAGTAGAACCTGCACTGACAGTAGTAGCATGAGCACTCCTACCCATGACAGTAGAACCTGCACTGACAGTAGCAGCATGAGCACTCCTACCCATGACAGTAGAACCTGCACTGACAGTAGTAGCATGAGCACTCCTACCCATGACAGTAGAACCTGCACTGACAGTAGCAGCATGAGCACTCCTACCCATGACAGTATAACCTGGACTGACAGTAGCAGCATGAGCACTTCTACCCATGACAGTAGAACCTGCACTGACAGTAGCAGCATGAGCACTCCTACCCATGACAGTAGTAGCATGAGCACTCCTACCCATGACAGTAGAACCTGCACTGACAGTAGTAGCATGAGCACTCCTACCCATGACAGTATAACCTGGACTGACAGTAGCAGCATGAGCACTTCTACCCATGACAGTAGAACCTGCACTGACAGTAGTAGCATGAGCACTCCTACCCATGATAGTAGAACCTGCACTGACAGTAGCAGCATGAGCACTCCTACCCATGACAGTAGAACCTGCACTGACAGTAGCAGCATGAGCACTCCTACCCATGACAGTAGAACCTGCACTGACAGTAGCAGCATGAGCACTCCTACCCATGACAGTAGAACCTGCACTGACAGTAGCAGCATGAGCACTCCTACCCATGACAGTAGAACCTGCACTGACAGTAGCAGCATGAGCACTCCTACCCATGACAGTAGAACCTGCACTGACAGTAGCAGCATGAGCACTCCTACCCATGACAGTAGAACCTGCACTGACAGTAGTAGCATGAGCACTCCTACCCATGACAGTAGAACCTGCACTGACAGTAGCAGCATGAGCACTCCTACCCATGACAGTAGAACCTGCACTGACAGTAGCAGCATGAGCACTCCTACCCATGACAGTAGAACCTGCACTGACAGTAGCAGCATGAGCACTCCTACCCATGACAGTAGAACCTGCACTGACAGTAGCAGCATGAGCACTCCTACCCATGACAGTAGAACCTGGACTGACAGTAGCAGCATGAGCACTCCTACCCATGACAGTAGAACCTGCACTGACAGTAGCAGCATGAGCACTCCTACCCATGACAGTAGAACCTGCACTGACAGTAGCAGCATGAGCACTCCTACCCATGACAGTAGAACCTGCACTGACAGTAGCAGCATGAGCACTCCTACCCATGACAGTAGAACCTGCACTGACAGTAGCAGCATGAGCACTCCTACCCATGACAGTATAACCTGGACTGACAGTAGCAGCATGAGCACTTCTACCCATGACAGTAGAACCTGCACTGACAGTAGCAGCATGAGCACTCCTACCCATGACAGTATAACCTGCACTGACAGTAGTAGCATGAGCACTCCTACCCATGACAGTAGAACCTGCACTGACAGTAGCAGCATGAGCACTCCTACCCATGACAGTATAACCTGGACTGACAGTAGCAGCATGAGCACTTCTACCCATGACAGTAGAACCTGCACTGACAGTAGTAGCATGAGCACTCCTACCCATGATAGTAGAACCTGCACTGACAGTAGCAGCATGAGCACTCCTACCCATGACAGTAGAACCTGCACTGACAGTAGCAGCATGAGCACTCCTACCCATGACAGTAGAACCTGCACTGACAGTAGCAGCATGAGCACTCCTACCCATGACAGTAGAACCTGCACTGACAGTAGCAGCATGAGCACTCCTACCCATGACAGTAGAACCTGCACTGACAGTAGCAGCATGAGCACTTCTACCCATGACAGTAGAACCTGCACTGACAGTAGTAGCATGAGCACTCCTACCCATGACAGTAGAACCTGCACTGACAGTAGCAGCATGAGCACTCCTACCCATGACAGTAGAACCTGCACTGACAGTAGCAGCATGAGCACTCCTACCCATGACAGTAGAACCTGCACTGACAGTAGCAGCATGAGCACTCCTACCCATGACAGTAGAACCTGCACTGACAGTAGTAGCATGAGCACTCCTACCCATGACAGTAGAACCTGCACTGACAGTAGCAGCATGAGCACTCCTACCCATGACAGTAGAACCTGCACTGACAGTAGCAGCATGAGCACTCCTACCCATGACAGTAGAACCTGCACTGACAGTAGCAGCATGAGCACTCCTACCCATGACAGTATAACCTGCACTGACAGTAGTAGCATGAGCACTCCTACCCATGACAGTAGAACCTGCACTGACAGTAGCAGCATGAGCACTCCTACCCATGACAGTAGAACCTGCACTGACAGTAGCAGCATGAGCACTCCTACCCATGACAGTAGAACCTGGACTGACAGTAGCAGCATGAGCACTTCTACCCATGACAGTAGAACCTGCACTGACAGTAGCAGCATGAGCACTCCTACCCATGACAGTAGAACCTGGACTGACAGTAGCAGCATGAGCACTCCTACCCATGACAGTAGAACCTGCACTGACAGTAGCAGCATGAGCACTCCTACCCATGACAGTATAACCTGGACTGACAGTAGCAGCATGAGCACTTCTACCCATGACAGTAGAACCTGCACTGACAGTAGCAGCATGAGCACTCCTACCCATGACAGTAGAACCTGCACTGACAGTAGCAGCATGAGCACTTCTACCCATGACAGTAGAACCTGCACTGACAGTAGTAGCATGAGCACTCCTACCCATGACAGTAGAACCTGCACTGACAGTAGCAGCATGAGCACTCCTATCCATGACAGTAGAACCTGCACTGACAGTAGCAGCATGAGCACTCCTACCCATGACAGTAGAACCTGCACTGACAGTAGCAGCATGAGCACTCCTACCCATGACAGTAGAACCTGCACTGACAGTAGCAGCATGAGCACTCCTACCCATGACAGTAGAACCTGCACTGACAGTAGCAGCATGAGCACTCCTACCCATGACAGTATAACCTGCACTGACAGTAGTAGCATGAGCACTCCTACCCATGACAGTAGAACCTGCACTGACAGTAGCAGCATGAGCACTCCTACCCATGACAGTAGAACCTGCACTGACAGTAGCAGCATGAGCACTCCTACCCATGACAGTAGAACCTGCACTGACAGTAGTGTAGCATGAGCACTCCTACCCATGACAGTAGAACCTGCACTGACAGTAGCAGCATGAGCACTCCTACCCATGACAGTAGAACCTGCACTGACAGTAGCAGCATGAGCACTCCTACCCATGATAGTAGAACCTGCACTGACAGTGGCAGTAGTAGCATGAGCTTCCTCACTTAAAGGTAATTCAGGGGGTGTGAATTCCCCATTAGGTGTTTCTGCTTGGTCTCTGTTAAATTCTGGTTGTACCTCGAGTGGAACATTGCTTAAATTATCTGCAGGAACTTCAATAAAGGGTGGTGCATTAGTAACATCCGGCTGGACCTGTAGTCGTGTCGTTGGCAATCCCAGATAAATCTTCACATCGTGTGAGGAAGTATAGCCACCAACTCGCGATTTTGTAATATTGGCATATGTTGGCTTCAGTGTTGATTTATCACCAACTCCTGCTACGTTTCTCACTTGCTTATCGGTACCTGGGCTTTCTACGACAGTTGGTGACTTCTGCTGGGTCCTTGCGCTCTTCCCGGACTGTTGTTGACTAGGTGTGCCATAGCATAATTTCAGCCGATTTCGGTGAACAATAAGGGTCTGTGTTGACCCAATTAACTGAATCCTGTAATTGACATCTCCCATACAGTCTATTACAGTGTATGGACCACGCCAAAGACACCTCAATTTCTTGCTGCTTCACTGCAGGATTGTACAGCCAGACGTACTCATACTCACCAACCTGAAATATCCTCCCTCTCCGATTTTTGTCGTATTTGCTCTTAGCATTTTAGTGTGACAATGCAAGGTTTTCGTGAGCGGACTCCTCCAATGACCTATGAAGATCCTGTGCATATTCTGGTAGAGAAATTGCATTCTCATTGTCAGTGACACGTCCCAGAATAGTATCCAAGGGGAGTTTTGGTGAGCGCCCGAACACCAGGTGATATGGCGAGAACCCCGTAGACTCATGCACTGTTTGTGTTATATTCCTATCTGAATCACTTTCTTGTGTTCTGCAGTTGCTTATGTATATAGGCAACAACTGTAAATTTGTGGGACTTCTGTTTTTGTGAATATACATGTATGTGGTTCTGCTATTTTAATGGTACATAGGTCAAAGTTGGTTTGTGGCTGATCCCTTCTCCCCTGTCTCTTACAGTGCCAGAAGGTGTTTGATGCAATTGGAAAGAGCTTCAGAGTTGGAATGAAGGTTTGCCTTTTTTTTTGTACAGTTTGCTGTGGTGATACATTTGTACATACACCTCAGGATTTTAACATGAGTTACATAGTGTCACTATCATGTACAGTGTGCATGTGATATGGTCAAGCTGGTCCATGTGACCTTCCTGTTTACTGCATACCCATACAATGTACATTGGCATTATTATCAGCTTGGAAGCTTTTAATAGGCACACACTGTATGTACCTGCAGCCATTTAGCCAGTACAGGGGGTGGTACTTGGATACAGGGGTGATACTTGGATACAGGGGGTGGTACTTGGATACAGGGGGTGGTACTTGGATACAGGGGGTGGTACTTGGATTCAGGGGTGGTACTTGGATACAGGGAGTGGGGGGGGGGGGGGGGGGGGGGGTACATATACTTAGCATAATGTGATTTCTCATGACTTGTCTTGCCACACCACACCCTCAGGAGTACGAGTTTCATGTGAAAGTGGAGATTTATGAAGATGATGGCAAAGATGGCATGGCCCCAGTCCTTACAGAGAAGGACTGCTTCAGGTTGAAGCCTAACGTCAACAAGACGTTAGCGCTGATGATATCACAGCCTCAGGCAGAAACGTCCAAGCCACTTCACATAGAGAGGTGAGCTGGCAGCTGCAGTTACCCGTGGGCACATGTGTGCCTCTTGTACTGGGGCACTCCTTTTAAAAGAGTCAGTGATTTTTAGATTCAACATTGCATGTAATGCACGTACATGAGCACAATGCACAGCACATGCATGTAACCCCAGCAGTGCTGTGTGTTGTGCAATGAGATAAGCACATTGCATGCATAACCACTGTTCCATCGAGATACATGTAGGCTATTATTAACTAAGTTTTTTTGGTTACATGAACCCGCTGTCTGTGTCCTGTTATGAAGTGGTATGTCAAATGTGTGTAGCCGTACAATGCGTGCATATACATGTATGGACCACATTGCTGACTGTCACAACAACCACTTGCATATATCAACATGGAAGCAGACTTACAGATTTACAGGTGGGAATACTAGCTGTGAAGGCTTCCCCCGTTTGAAACTAAATGAAAAGCAAAGGAGCTCAAAATGGAGCATCTAAATTTGAACTGCGTTGTCCAGAAAACTTTTCTTAAAAAGTTTTCTGGACAACGCAATTCTTTTATAAATAAAAAGAAAGTGTATTTCAAGCCCACGTTCACAGTGTCTTATTGGTCTGTAACTGGTAGGATTAAGTAGGCAACATTTGTATAGTAAGAGCACATCTCAAAATCCATTCCCTTTACTTAATCCTTACTTATTAGGGTCACAGAAACATAGCAAGGTATGCATCTATGTACACATACATGTACACTGTTGTACTCTGATATTTGACTAGGCCAGGTGGGAAAGATGCACATTGTTATGTGCATGCAACACTTTTAAAAACACAATTGTGTTTAAATTATGCACAGATAAGTTCTACATGTAAGTTTGCTAACAGACATGTTGGTGTATATGAAATAGGTCTATTCATTCTGAGGTATTGTGAGGGGGAGAGGGGCAATGTCTTACTTCTGTTATTGTCAGGTGCTTTGGGTTGCTTGTCTCAGCTGGTAAGGACGTGGATCTGTCGGAGATGAGTCTATTGGACAACATGGTTAGTCTGCTACATGTATACTGTGGTTGTTGGTTGGGTTAGAACCTGCTTGCGAAAGGGAAGGCAATGTGTTCGTGTGTGTGCGTGTGGTGTAAGGGGATATATCTAGTTGCAGTTTGAGATGGAAGAGTGTGTGGAGGATGTGTATATGACTTCATATAGTTCAATGCATCACACACACACACACACACGTGTAATTACTTCCTGTGAACTGCCATTTGCAGAAGATGAGCAATGCCAATGGCTACTTCAGTGTGGAGGGTACGTGGAATACGGGTATGGCATTCTTGTCAGAATTCAACACGGAAACACCCAAAGGTTGGTGTGTTAGGAAAGTCTGTACCTTATCAGTGAAGGCTTTCCTTCCTACTCTCTAATCTACTTCACCTTCACCTCTCAGGATCCAAACAGCAGTACTTAACACTGGCTGCTGAATTTATACTTGAATCAGTAGTGGAGCCTGTCAGATTTGTTAGGTCTGTAGGGTGTGGGAGGGGGGGGGGGAATTATTCATGTACAGAACATAATGACATTTCATCTTGGTGGCTCCTTGTGCTTACAGCTCCTCTTCTTCCTCCACCTTATTTCTTTGTCCTCACACTCCTCCCATATTCATCCTCATTTTCAACTCACTCCACCTCACACCTTCACCTCCCCCAACTCACTTCGCCTCATACCTTCACCTCCCAACTCACTCCCTTCATCACCTTTTATCCCTCTGGCTTTAGGGAGCTGAAGATTAAATGTATCCAACCAAAAGCCCTACAGAATTTTTTTTCAGGGAAGAGCTGTACCAAGGAGTCACCTCATTTATTTGTTCTATCTCTGAGGAAGGTATGTGCATGGATGTATGTGGATATCATCACAAGCACGCAGCACTGTTCATGTATTTACATGCACTATATACAACTACACTGTTATCTACACGTAGTGCACATGCATGTGTACATACATGTAAATGTGTCATACAATTGTGCATTCAGTACAGAATTCAATTCAAATTATACTTTATAGAATTGTACCACCACTTTTCCTTGCTTTGAACTGATCCCTGATGGGAAAGTTCCATTGCTTATACATGTATGTAAATACATACAGATGTACAGTACATGCATACAGTACATGCAGTTTGTCCATACCCTGTATGTGCATTGGAAGATCACGTTGTAATGCGGACTTATTGCATGTTCAGTATGAGACACTTAGCCACATCCCCTTGCTACAGACTCGGGATAGCACTCCTGCTAAGCCTCTGTACTCTCTGGATGAACTGAAGAACAAGACCGCTCCAGATGAGAAAAGTAGTGTGTCAGCAGAACTGACTAGGAAAGCCATTGTCAAGCTAAAGGTCAAGGGGGAGAGTGAGTCCCATGATGGTAAGGGCCAACGTGTGGTGTGGTACATATACATGTAGGTGTGTGGATCAGCATTGTATGAATGCTGTATATATATATGGAACAGTGTCTAGCAAAATCAGGCTCCTGGGGTTATATTTTTATCATAAAAATTCAATCTGTATATCTTGACAACCTTATGACGCTTTCCTTTCAAATCTCGTACACTTGTTCTCACACAATTTTTCTCTGTTCGCACTGATTTGGTGCTGTAGATATTTCACTGCCGTGAGTACAAAATTTGCCAACCCATCTGGTTAAAATTCTATGTATCTCCAGGTACGAGTGTCTTAAGAGATTTGGTATGTTTATAACCTTACCTTTTTAAAAACTGCACCACACAGTCCTACTGTTTATGGATTCTTTCATTTCTGAAAGTTCCTGCACGCTACTATCTCCATTGGCAGACTTCATTAACAGTGACTCCAAGGTAGTGATTGGTTTAATATCGCGTTGAACGTTGAATTCTTGAACTAAAAGGTCATAGGATTCAAAAGGCTTCTGACAGTAAATGGATCGAGGATCAGTAAAGGTATATTGGGGAGATCCATTGTCATATCGAAGCGGAGCCCTTCTGTACCTGGGCAGCATGGGTTCTCCTATTCGCAGATCTTGAGCATTTTTCACAACTGATTCATAGAATTTATTGAAAGCATCGTCTTGCCTTTGTCGTTGATAAAATGACCTTGTGACGTTCACTGCAGAAAATGCCTCCTGAACAGAGATATCTTTTCTCTGCAATACTATACATGTATTCTCCGCAGCTCCAAAGAGGAGATGGCCAAGTTGTAGACCATCAAAATTTTCCAGCGCTGTTACAATTCCACCTGCCTTCAGCCCGTACTCATCCTTTGTGGTAGAATGTATACTTCATCTAGTGTTTCAGTTATGATGGTGTACTGCTTGATGATTGCATCAATAGCCTCTGCCCTTACAGTCCATCGTGTTGGACACAAAGGTTTTAAATCACTACTATTACAGGAAACACTATGATCATGAAGCTTCTCAGAAAAGAGAGTTTTGTGCTTAGGTGAATAATTGATTAGCTTAACGATGTCACGAACGGTGTCCAGGGCATCTCTGAGCAAAGGAATCTGTCTTGCTGCATCTTGAAGCCATAAGTTTAAAGGAATGAGCAAAACTGTGCACAGGAAAGGCTTGAGGAACATCTTGCCTAATCCTCGTAGCAACTCCACTTCTGATCCTTTGCTTTACAGAAACCCCATCGTAAGCTTGCCCCCTACATAACTTCAATGATAAATCGCAACGCAAGAGTAGATCTTTCAGTACCGAATAAACTGTTTCTGCAAACGTGTTTGGCAAGGAACAAAGACCAATAGGATCCTCATGAACAACGTAGTCATAATCTACATAGCGTATAGACAAATTCAACTGCTCTCTATTATTGACATCTGTAGCTTCATCTGCAATCGACGAAAACCTTCATGGATTTTGACACTTGATCTGAAGACCCATGATCTTTATTAACTCATTAACGATATCATGAGACATGTACCTACCTACCTTCATCAATCCAACGTTTCAGTGTGGTGTTGCTGTTGCCTTCAGCCCATGCGTTTAGCAATTGAGGCAAATTGCCTTCTTCCTCGCAATGTCCTCTCAAAGCAATGCCTTGGCGAAGGAGGAATTTCATTGCCGATAATTGCTTTTGGAAACATGATCTTCGATCTGCCAAAATCTTGCCAGCTTCTCTGCTAATTCGCTGAGTTATTGTGGGTCTGTTTACCAAACTCCTTATCGTATAGCTTCCATGTGGCATGCTGAAGTATCATGAATACTAAATTTCTCAAGGGCTTTCTTCAAATTGTCAAACCTATCAGTAAATGCAACATCACATAGGTTGCTTTGAAGGAACGTTTTTTGTTTCTTAGCATATCGACAATACAAACAAATGACCTTCATATCCTTCAAGCACAATGTAATCCATGGGTATTTGTTATACTAAAATGGTGAGAAGTGCCTTCCCTTTTTGGAAACTGCAACAAGACATCTGTTTACTCCGGCTGATAGGTCTCCATCTCATTCATGCAGCATACTGCAGAGCACTTTGATGCAAATGAAACCACAGAATCGTCCAACTCATTTGCTAATGCAGTGGCGGTGTGGCCAGGGGGGGGGGGGGGGGGAGCAAGGGCCCTCCGCTCCCCCTCCAGCGACCTTATAAACAGGTGCGCCAAAATATAGTTAGGGCGCTAAAAATGGCAGCTCAAGTGAGTGAAGTATACATGGTGCCTCAAAGTAGACTTAGTCTGGAATGCAGTGATTAAATGCACCTACAACTAATAGACCTTATTCGATAAAAGATGAATTCCATTACTATACGAATGAATCTAATTATAATCACGTGACGTTGTACATTGGAGGATTTGACTTAGACGATGGTATTGAGTTGCTGCGCTCCGGGTTGTAGAAACAAAAAGAAAGCTGGCTCTCCGATCAAATATTATCGGTTCCCGTTGGACCCGAGTCGTAGGATGCTCTGGATCTCCGCAATTCGTTGGCAAAGCTTTGTCCCAACTGACTCGCATAGGCTTTGCAGCGATCACTTCATATCAGGTACCGATTTCACGCCGAACAAAAGATGCATTATCACACTCTTGGTCGTTACTAGGTCATACTAGTCTCGATCCACTGCATCCTGACTTCGTTCCAAGCATTTTTGATGATGTGGATTGTCGAAGTAGGGAAAAGCTCAAAAGGAAGCTAAAGAAATACATACAGACCACAGAAACGAAACGTAAACGTAGCACATCTGTTGCTTGCACCGCCATGGAAAAGGATAAAACATGTACGTATGCATCATCGGCATGATAACTTCACTGTTTCAATATATGCATTTTTTGTAGCACTGCAAGCAGATGCTATTGCAGCCCAAAGAATATCAATGGTGGATGACATTTCACATCACGTGGAGCCTTCAGTGACAGACGTGCAGGTGCAAGCACATTTTGAAGTTAACCCAGTCACAGTTGATGAATCTTCACAGAATGACAAATGTATTCAAGTGATGCCTTCGGTTAGTGACAATGCAGTTCAGGTAGAACTTTTGATGGATGACAACACATTTGGGGGAAAACCTTTGACAAAAGCTGTGATGGTCCAAGCAGATGTGGAATATCCAGCTATGATACATGGCGGTGTTCAGACAGAGGAAACGGATCAATGTTATAGTTGTGTAAACCTGAGGGTTGATAAGCTTAAGCTTCAGGCATGTATAGGACCATTATCAGAACAGCATTTGAAGGATGATGACAAAAAAGTCAACTTTTACACTGGGCTCCCTACATTTTCTATGCTTGACTTCATAGTTAAGTTTGTATCATCAGGAGTACCTTTCATAGGCAAACTGAGTCGTTTCCAAGAGATATTGTTGGTTTTGATGAAGCTTAGGCTGAACCTTGAAGAACAGGATCTAGCATACAGATTTTGCGTGTCACAATCAACTGTTTCTAATGTGTTTAGGAAATGGATTTACACCATGGCAGAACAACTCAGTTTCTTGATTCACTGGCCATCAAGGGAGCAAATGATGACAAGTATGCCAATGGTGTTCAGAAAGTTTTTCAAAAACTGCATTTGCATTTTGGACTGCACAGAAGTATTCATTGAGCGTCCAGCAAATCTGCAGGCAAGATCACATACATGGAGTGAATATAAACACCACAACACAATCAAAGTGCTAATTGCAGTAACTCCTCAAGGAACAATTTCCTTTATATCTGAAGCATGGGGAGGACGAGCGTCTGACAAATTCATCACAGAACATGGTGGTGTTCTTGATAAACTAGAACATGGTGATCTTGTTCTCGCTGATAGAGGTTTTACAATCGAAGATAGTGTAGGGCTGTATTGTGCTAAGTTGTGCTGTCCTCCATTTACGAAAGGGAAGAAGCAATTATCTCGCAATGAAGTAGATTATGCACGAGAAATATCTCACGTTAGGATACATGTTGAGCGAGTAATTGGTCAGATGAAAAAGAAGTTTAAGCTTCTTGAAGGTGTTATTCCAATCAACATGCTTAATGAGAAGACACCCGCTGACGACAAAACTTTCATTGATTGTATTTTTACAGTCTGTGCAGCTCTCTGCAATGCTTGCACATCTGTTGTTCCTCTTACCCATGCACATATACAACACACCTGACTCCACACTAAATAACATATGCAACTTACTCACATGTAATGCAGTAAACACAATTACAACTTTCACTATTTTTATTTGTACTGTGGTTTGCAATCAGGGCAGTACCATTTGCCCCTTGGAACATAGTCTAACTCTAGACACGCAATGTGATACCATTGAATTGGGCACTGAGGATTGTCACAGCCAATCAGATCTGAACATACTTCATCATCCTCTAGCTGACAGTAGCACCATGCAGCTGGTTCCTGAATTGTGATTGGTGCTTGCAATGAGCTTGTTGGACTGTTTTCCAAAACATTTCTTTTGCTCCACCATTTTCCAATTAATTCTGGAAGGATGCCATAATAATACATCTCATTAACCTTCCCAACTATTTCAATGAAGAAGTCATATTCTGAAATGATCCTTTCAATGAAACAATCTTTGGTTGTCCAAACAACCAAGTCAGCATATGTTGCTTCACATATGAAGAGTTGAGTTTGTATCTGGTAGTAATACGAATGGGAATGCTTCAGAGAGAATCCGCAAGGTGTTTTCTCGAGACAGTCAATTAAATTCTCGTGTACAGCATCAGATATTGTGCATTCCCTTGCATTATATGGGCATTTTATTTCTAGAACACCTTTTCCACAGCAGGTACATTGTACAATTCCATCAGGTGATGCTCCCAAATGAGGAAATGAGGGATGGATGCGCAGGCCACTCAGTTCCACATGAAGGTTCTCATGTTGTAGGGAAGCAGTTTTCTCATATCTCGATCTTGCATCAGTTTCATGTGCAATGCCCCAGCTGCATGTAATAGAAAGTGTAAAACATTTATTCTATGTCAAAAATTTTCATAAAACCCACCTTGTTGCAGCACTTTGGAATTTAAATTTATGAGGGTAGCAAATTGAATTTATTAATGATACAGATGGCTTTGAAACATTTGTGGAAGCAGCTGACTTCATCTTTGAGGCTGTCACTCTTCCAGATCTATACTCATACCAGGCAGCACACCTGAATTGGTTTCTAGTTATAAGTTCCAAATATGTCACCTGCTCTGTAGTCACTGAAAGTGAATTGAAAAGTTTTTTGCCTTCTGCAACTAACTCATTGTAGGACATGTTGAAAAACTCAGGCCTATAAAGAACTGTTAAAAGAGGAGGTAGAGACTCCATGTGTCTTCTTGGGTCAAAAGCTGAAGAGTATCCTGGCAACAAAGACAGTATACCTGCTGTAGGATTAACCTCAGCTAGCGTTTTGAAAAACTCATCCTTTCTCATTTCAATGCCAAGACTGTATGAGGTACTTTTAGGATGGGTGTTTGATGATCCAGATCTAAGAGATGCATCAGAGCTGGGATTTGAAAACACAATATCCCTCACAGTAGCATATTGTAACTGTATAATGTAAAGATTTTTACAAAGATATAAACACCTACAAACTTTTAAATACAATGTATATAAATACCTCTGTCCTTAGTGAAGGCTGAAGCCAACTGCAAGGCAGTGAAGTGCAGACAGTTTCACTTTGTATCCTTGCTTTAGCCATGACAGCATATAACAAGGCAGCAATGTGCGAGCATGCTTCCCCAGCTCCTGCCATGCAGTTACAATGTGCACATATAATTGAACCACTGTAGTTCAAGCCAACCCATGGGCACAAGGGAGGAGCACTTCTTGCCTGACTGTGTTTAACCTAAAATTATACCTATCAATGCCAGGTGTACATGTGTTTTAAAAAAAAAAAAAAAGTTTACTCACCTTAGCACGAAGTAGACAGGACTCGGCATTAATCTTCATCAAACCTACATTCGTGACATACCCAGCTGTAAAGTATGCCCAGGCTTCGGTGCTCTTGTATGCTTTTAGTGATTCTTTTGTGTGAGGGCTAGGAGAATCGATTAAATAATTTAAAATGTCTGGGAACTCCACGTTAGGCCAACAATCGGGGTCAGATTCCCAGTCCTCAGATGTTGTAGCGTACGGATCGCTGCATAAACCAAGGATTTCGAGCTTCTCATCGTACCTACGTTTGCTTAAAAAAATCTGATTCCCCCACCAGCGTTTGCTCCTGCAAATACAATCCATCGGTACGGTTAGTCGCCATTCCTCCAATACATCGGTATGGGGACGATGAATTACATTAAGATCACATGCACGCAACTAGATAATCGCATTCATGTTTCTTCGAATAAGGTCTATTGAGGCTGCAAAGCGGTTGTTACATATCTAATTATCCGTTAATTAAACTATACAACCCAAATTATTCGTTTATTTGGATACCCCTAAAACAAACGTGGTAAGCAGTCGCTGATAATTGTTATAGTATTCATATCAGTTACACTTCGCAGACTTTGCAGCAGCCTACTAAATATCAATTGAAGTGTTATGTCTCTTCAAACAAGCGGTAAGCGTAAAAAGTCTGGAGCGGAATATTGCTGAATAAAGTTGGCCAGAAGTGATGAACAAGAAAAGCTTAGTTCGTTCATGGAAGATTATCTAAAGAACTCGGCCCGGGCTCCGCACAATGATATAGGAGAACCGATCGCTTTATGCTCACTGGTTGTAGCTCCAGTAAATGTTACTGATCTTAGACCAACCAGTGAAGCAGGTCTGTCAGTGTTAATTACTCCAAACGTTGATGCAGAGCTGCAGGCGAGCGAATTAGAGATGTCTGTTATTGTTGACAAAGAGAATGAAATCTACAATGACTCCATTGAGGTAAGTGATGGTTTGAAGAAGCACCATGATGGACATTAAGCAACTAAAAAGAATGGCATTCATGGATCATCTCTAACTGGGGCATTGCATATTCTGTGCAATGAAGTGTATCATCTTAAAGATGCGTTTTCGGAGTTGTGTAAAGTGTATGGCGTTTTTTATGAGTTACTGTACTGCTGAGCGCGCTTTTCTGCGCTAAAGCGTGTGAAAGCACGATTGAGTCCACGATAGTGCAGTCTCGAGAGGCTGGAAGGATTATTGCTCTTAATGTGCATAAGCTTTGTGGGGGAGGAGGGGGGTGCCTTTAGATATATTTGCCCCTCCCCCCCCCCCCGGCGTTGGGTGCGCCACAATGCCACTGAGTTTAGGGCCTATTGTCCAAAATTTCAATGGCCGCAAACGGCTGTGCACCAACGGCATGTTGAAATTATAATTACCTGTGATAGTAATTTTTTTTTGTATAACATTGCTTATTAATTGTAACGTGGTGAAAAATACAATTCGAATTCAGACCAATTTGTAGTATTTTTTTAGTTAATTTAGAATTCAATTTGAAATAAAATGCAAAATGACCTTCAATGTTAGTTGGGCGTAGCCCGACCTTAGCGTTTGCGTAAGGCGCTAAGGTCGGGCTACGTCCAACTACGCCTATGTATGGGCAATTTCTCCATATGCTGGCAGATCTAATTATGCCTGCTATTGTACAAATTACATTGGAGACATTACGCTCTTACATATGTGTAGGCAGCGGGCTGATGTGATCAAAATATGCACTATATAATAACCGCCTGCCTGCATGGGGTCTCAAAAAGGTCCCTGGACGGGGAAACTATTTTCGGAATGGCCTTACATTGTGTGTTATCATGACCAGATTTTTTTACACACCCGAGACAGATCAACTATAGAGTTTCCCACTGTTCTTATTCTGGATACAGTTGGAGACCATGAGGAAATTAAGCCGCCTCACGGCAAAATCATCCTTTTTGTGTAGCAAAATTGGCTCGGATATGAACTGGTCGTATAATTGTAAACTTATTACCATGCGAAACAGCTGTGCCAAAAATCTGCAATTTGTACAAGTGTGTACTTGAATAAGCACTCAATTGTATCACGGATGTTTTTAAAGCAATTGTGCGCACTCTTGCATTTAAAGTTGCACATGTGTTCTTGAATTGGCAGGCAAATTAGAGTAACTGCATACTGAGTAGACAACATTACAATTAGAGGAGGCAATCTTTTCTCCGCAATTGTGTCAAGGGCTTACTCGATAACCGCGTGGGACCCGAGCGCGCTCTGCGAGTTGATTGTATGATACTTCGTTGAGCCCGTGTGCAGCTGGAACGATGGTCGACCTAGTCTCGTACCAGACCTACATCGCAGCTGCGGATGGATTACATCCCCGCCACTATTCGCGTAGCTGTGATGTAATCCATCCGCAACTGCGATGTGGGTCTGGGTACAAGACTATGGTTGACCGTTTTCAAGGTATACCATGTACAATGTGTCTTCCCTTTAATTGGGTGGCGGCCACGCGATGGATAAGGGGTGTCTCTGTGTGTGCTGATACCAATAAATGAGCCTTGAGAGGACTGTACGTAATAGAGTCCTAAGTGCGCCGTTGCCAACTGATTAATTGTAGTGATGTAATGATATATAGAATGTTCTATGAGAAAATGGATCTTGTGGATTTGTATATATTGCATGAAAAGGAAATTGATATATCTTCAGAAATACTGACACTTCGGGTTCCTTTTTGTAACAACATACCACACCATTACTATATGTGAGAATCCATTTTGGTGTCCTACACATGCGAGGTACCGACGTTACAAGGTCCGATACCCATAGAGTTCAAAACGGCTAAATCTCCACGTAGGAGTGTCCAAATCGGTTCAAGTTCGGTACATACGTAGAAGGTTCCTGTCGCTATTGATTTGTTATGGAGATATAGCTGTACAAATTGAGTGCACGGTTTTCTGCTCGATTCGTGCCAGTGAATTAGTCATTCAATGAATAGGAGGCGAGTGCCTAAATCATTGGTGCGAATCGAGCAGAAACCGTGCACACACTTTGCACAGCTATACCTCCGTCCGTAATGGATAAAAAGTAACGAACAGAACAAATCAATAGTGACAGAACCCTTCTACGTATGTACTGAATTTGAACAGATTTGGACGCTCCTATCTAAAGAAGTGGCCATTTTGAACCCTATGGGGTATCAGACCTTGTAATGTCGGTACTCCAAATGAGTAAAACACCAAAATGAATTTTCACTTACATTAATGGTGTGGTATGTTGTGTTACAAATAGTAACCCGATAGCTAGCGTTAATATTTCATGTATATCAATTTGCTTTTTATGCAATATGTATAAATCCACAAGACCCATTTTCCCATAGAATGTTCCATATACATATATATACACATTGAGTATTGTTGCCAGTGCATGGTCCTGATGTGCCAAAATGCCCTAGCTCTCCTGGCTATATCATCTTTCTCCCATCGACTTTATGTACATGTCTATTTGCAGTAAAAAAATATCTACAACACCAAATTCGGTGTGCATAGAGAAAAATTGTGTGGAACAAATGTACGAGATTTGAAAGGAAAGCATTGCATCTGGGGGAAATTATTTCATTTCCATTTTTGGAAACCAAAATATTGTAATTACTTTATTTGTAATTGTTTTGGCATAGGAGAAGATAGCCTTGAACTCAATTCATTTTTACTGGACTTTGTTCACGAAGTCCAGCCTTGACATTTGTAACATTTTCCTGTGTATTTTTCTGATCAGATGATGATGACATGGTGTCAGGTTGGGGCGAGCTGGAGGAGGAGATGGAGAAGAAGGAAGAGCTAAGCAGGAAGTGGGGATTGCTCCTAGACGACTGGGAGGCTAAGGCTGGAACCCTTGGACACAGGCCTAAGGAGCTTGCTGAGCTGTGTAGGAAGGTATGGGGGGTTGGGAGGGGGGGAGTGAGGAGATCGGTACATTTAGTGTGTGATGTCTAGATTAGGGATAGAGGAAGAACAGTGTGTGTAGGAGGGAGGTCTGGAATTGTGTGGATTGTGGTTTGTACAAATGCCTTGTTGTGTCTTCCTTACACTGATACTGAGTGATTTAGAATTCCCACAGCCCAGGCTGTAGCGTCTAGGGCACTACAAAGGGTCTGAGGAGATTACAAATCCCCAATGGTTACAGGATAACAGAGTTTAGAAGGCGGATTCTCTTGACCGTAGAATAGCTTTGATTTAATTAACTGCCAGAACCTACAACACTGTATTTAATATCCGGTATATGTACACTGGGGGTGTGTCTCTGTACACATGGTCTGGATGTTGGGGCTCTCACACACAGGGGATACCAGGTATGCTGAGGGGCTTGATTTGGAACTACCTGTCTGGAGCACATGCTGATCCACAGCTGAAGGAATCATATAGACTACTAGTTATGAAGGTAATGACTGCAGCTGTTATGGATCCACATATACAACACACATATGCACACATACATGTACGTGCTTGTATACAATTGATGGTGGTGGTGGTGGTGGTGTGTGTGTGTGTGTGTGTGTTCAGAAAATGGTTGTACCATGGCTTGTAATCGTCATTTCCAGGAGTCACCTGCCGAGAATGTCATCAGTTGGGATATGAAGAGGACCTTTGTGAACCACACCCACTTCAAGGAGAAGGATGCCAAGGAGATCCTCCAGAAGATCTGCAAGGCCTACTCTGTGTATGACCCGGAGGTGGGGTACTGCGGGGGGTTCTCTTTCATCGTCGCAGTCCTCTTGCTGCAGGTACTGTACGTCGTGTTTGTGTGCATGTGTGAAGGGGTGGAGTGTGAGGGTGTATGATAGAATGGCAGAATGTGAAATGAGCATATCCTTGGTTAGATTCTGTGGTTTTTAGTCCTCATTGTAAGACTGTCCATGTACAAACTTGCATGTGTGTGTATGTGTGTGTTAATGATCAGTGATTGTTTTAAGATGCAAGATACGATCTTTATGTGGCTGTTATATCGGCACCTACGCGAGTAAAGTTCCATATGTATAGAAATCCCGCGTTATCATGAATTTCATCAAAAATGTCACTCACGTCTAGCGGGACAGCCAAGAATTGGGTCACTTAGCTCTTAGTAGCAATTGAGCGATATCAAAAAGGAGAACAGTTCTGCGTTGTATCTGTGTCACAAGACGGTGTACTTTTAGAGAACAAACATACTCGTCCCCATCGTCCGTACCCAGTCCCACATAAAATTTCTCCTCCGTCGTCTTCTTCTTCCTTCGGGATAGTATAACTCACAACAGGAACGTTTGTAAAGCACGCCAAGTGTACCAATCGCTTCAGGATGCGTCCGCAGGTTATCTTCAGGTGTCCTTTAGTTGCCTAACAGATCGGGCAATTAGCTGAAGCGTGTAGTTCCTTATTTGGTGTTGATCTACAAATAGCACATTACATCAGCTATCACATTGTTCATGACGCATTGGTATAAAATAACCAGCGTTATCAAATTCGATAGTGTTATCATCAATCTCAAGGACAATTCTGATTCCATTTGAGCATCTAAAAGTGGAAAAATCCATGCAGATGCTGCCAGACCTGCCAAACGAGTGCATGTCAAGCGCGTACCGAAAGTACCAACAAAACGACCACCCAAAGGTACGTTACAGCATCGATATATGTTGGACCCATAAATTATGAGCATGCATGATATATCGCTAAAATAGAAGGAATAGTTTCTGCAATAATTACAGCGGTAAATACTGCGTCTCTCTTCGCTTTATAGTACTATGCGCTGTGTATAACGCCAAAGTTGCTTACGTCAATTTGGTAATGTATAGTGGTGCATGGTTTATCTGATAATATCGTGAGATCAGTTTACTTAGGGTACACTTATCCCTCTATGTATTATATGGCTTCACTTTTCACCTATTGGTCCTGAATGGAGGTAGGGTGGGTAATAGTATAATGGTACAGATTCGAAAATAAATCTGTCATGATCGCACAAGTTGACGTTTTTGCTACCTGGGTCTATATTTCAAGAACTAAATACAATACCAAATCCACCAGAAAAATTTAGGAAACAATTAATACAACATGTCTCTACACGAGAAGTTAGTGGTATATAGGAATCAAAGGCAATGGTGGTGTAAAATGCAAGGGAACAAGGCTTCTGATTGAAAAGGAAAAATGAAATAGACCTATATTAGCAAGCTCATTTAAATATGACAGCATGTTGCTAATATAGGTCTACTTCATTTTTCCATTTCAATCAGAAGCCTTGTTCCCTTGCTTTTTACACCACCATCACCTTTGATTCCTATATACCACTAACCTTCTCGTATAGAGAATGTTTTTATTACTTGTGAATTAGTACAATCAGTGCTGCAAAAGGCACGCACCATTTATTTTATTTTTCAAACCTTTCTCCTCCATTAGAAACTTCCGGAGGAAGAGGCCTTCACCATAATGGTGAAGCTGATGTACATATACTCCCAGCGTGACCTGTTCAGGTCCAACTTCAGGGAACTGATGCTCATGTTCTATCAACTTGATAAGTTACTTGAAGTAAGTATTCCACAGGTATTGTGAGTATGAGAATTTGATTGTACTGTATACATGTACATGTACTGTACATGGTTGCTACGTGCATTTATTTGCATGTTCATATACACATAGGAACACTTGTGTACAAGTACATGTGCCTACTTACTTCCATGCTACTGTGTGCCTTGCATGTACCCACTGCTCTTACTTGTACACAGGGTGAAATGTCAGACCTGAGCCAGCATTTCCAAAAGAATAAGATCGAAACGCACATGTTTGCCTCCCAGTGGTTCCTCACCATCTTCACAGCCAAGTTCCCTCTTTGCTTTGTGTACAGGGTCATGGACATGTTCCTATGTGATGTGAGCCTATGACGTGCAATGAGCTGTACATGGCACATCATTGCACACCCATTACACACCACACCCATTACACACCCATTACACACCCATTGTACACCCATTACACACCCATTGCACACCCATTACACACCCATTACACACCCATTACAGTGGAACCCCAAAATGCGGACACTAGCGGGACCAATCTCAAGTGTCCTGATTATTGAGTGTCCTTTATTCAGGGTTAGAACTTTTTATCATCGCAATGAGCATATAATATAATGATGGCAAGTGTATCCTAACAGTGCAGTATATTGTTTACAATACAGATACATGTACAGCATAATTAAGACTAAGGGGTGTTATCTTTTTGGGAAAAATCTGTAATTGATCTTTGAACAGAGCACGTGCATTTCAACCTGGTGACTGCACTCAGTAGCTCATCAGTCCTAGTTGCTTCTTCTGCATGACTGTTCTGCTCAAGAAATGAACAGATATCTTGAAGGCAGTCAAAAATTTTTCATTCTCGGAGGGGGGGGTTCCGTGTCTTCAACATACATATCATCCTCATCTTCATCACTGTTATCAAGACCCACTTCCTTGTCTTTTGGGCCCAATGAAGCCATGAACTCCTCACTCCAAGAGCTTTCAGCAAACTTGGAACAAATCGGAATCTCTTCCTCAGCACTTAGCATTTCAGACAGTGACAACACCTTCTCTTAACTAATTTGAGAAAATAGTTCATCTACTTCAGTGTCATCATTGTCCTCCCCAAATTCTTGCACATCAATGTCACAAACAGATCTGTGTCAGCTGATATTTTGGGCTTACCAAGAGAAAAATCCTTGCATAAGACACTAGCTTTGCAGAAACATTTTTAAATTGTACTTTCAGCTAAACATGTCCATGCTTCAGCGACCCACCTAATCGCTTGCAACACATTAACAGATTTCAACAATTCAGATACACTGGAACATGCGTCAATTTTTGTTACAATGTAGCTTAGTAGGAGTTTGCGATAGTGCACCTTAAAGTTCTTTATAATACCAAGGTCAAGGGGCTGCAATACTGAGGTGGTATTGGCAGGTAACTCATAAGAAAACAATCTTTATATTGCTATACTTCTGTACTAAATCAGGTGGGTGACATCCAGCATTGTAAATAAGAAGCAGAACTGACTGTCCATTCTTCCTCAGTTTAATGTTGATTTTTGACAATATTGTATCTAATATATCACCAGTCATCCATGCTTTACACTGACTGAAGCACTCAACTGGCAATGTGCTCTTCTTTATTCCTTTGATGCATCGAGGGTTTTCACCATATGATTATGGGCTTTGATTCACTCTTACCGGCACCATTCACAATAAATGTGACATCTTTCCATCCTTACACTGCTTTGCTCTTTCTGCAAGCCTTTGTCAGGAAGTGCTTGCCAAAAAACTCCACTTCCATCCAGATTCCAAACATCATCAACACTGTATCCTTATACAATCTTTGGTACCCGCTCTTTCCAGGAATACACAGTCGCACTGCTGACACTGCCTGATTAATCTGCCTCAGATTGTGCTTCTTCTTCCAACAATCCAGCCAGCCATTTGATGCCTTGAAATCACCAAGATTTAGTTTTGCTGCTTTTCCAATGCCTTCTCTGCAAGAATATGTGTACACCAGAATAAACATTTTTTGACACAGCTAACAAATACCAGCGATGTAAAACTTAATTGAGCTCAGAATACTTTGATTCACGAAATCTTTTGTCAGTTCTAAATTGTTCATCAGATGCATTAGAAAAATACCAACTCCTCTATCTTCTCTTTGTTCTTCAGGACCGTAGCCAAACCTTTCTGCTAGCTTGCGTAGCCTACACCTTTGCTCGTCTGTGCTTCTTTTATTCGTAGCAAGAGGCAAACCATTCCGCTTAGAATTAGTAGCCATGCAACTTATTTACTAACTCCAGCTGTAGTAGACAACTAATTTAACAACATGCAGCTGCTATTTATTATAAGCGTGCGTTTAATAGAATAAAAAGTACACATTTCCTACAACCAACCTATTACCAAGCTATCTGGCAACCCTGCGTAGTAGAAGTTCTGCTTTTGCATAGAGCCCACAAACATCAAAGCAGTAGCTATTGTCAAAACACTTCAGTTGTTGGCCATTTTCTGCAAAACTATCAGTCCTTTTCTGTCACTTTTTGTCCAGAATATGTAATAAAGGGACATTGGAAGTTACTGGAGCAGTTGTGAATCGTGGTGCTGGATATGGAATGGAAGTGCCCTGCAAGTATCGCTTGTATGGTACTAGAGCCTATGGGGAGCATGTGCAGAAAATAATCCGTGAAAATAATATCTCATAATATAGGACAGTGTCCAGCAAAATCACCCTTGTGATACTTTTTCTAATTTTCCAGAACAAGCAAAAGAAAAGTAACGCAACGCATTGAAGTAGTGTATGGCTGATTATAAATTCAATATCTTATAACTTTATGATGGATAGTCCAATTTAGGATGCGTAAGAACCATTTGATAGAAGCTCACTAAAAATTTGAAAACTTGAAAAATTACCCAGAAGGGTGATTTTGCTGGACACTGTCCCATTTATTTGATTATGACATCATAACGCAGCATGTCTGCTTGTCCGGGTGCGTTTGTATTGTGTAACAGCAGATGGCACACTTTAGTAGTGTCCAGATTACGGAATATCGAGGTGTACACTATTCAGTGGTGTAACACGTGCATTGTCAACGTAAGTTTTTTGGGACCTTGAGATAGTGTCCTGTTTATCTAGGTGTCTGTATTTCAGTGAGTCCGCATTTCGGGGTTCCTCTGTACACACCCATTGCACACCCATTACACACCCATTGCACACCCATTACACACCCATTACACACCCATTACACACCCATTACACACCCATTGCACACCCATTACACACCCATTGCACACCCATTACACACCCATTGCACACCAATTACACACCCATTTCATACAACTGTGCATCTGTGTAATGTTGTGTGTTTGAAGCTTCTGGGGTGGACATGATGTGCTATGTCTTTCCTACCAGGGACGAAGGGTGATGATTGCAATTGCTCTTGGCCTTCTGAAGGTTTGGTATATAGAATATGATCCTAAAACCTTCTCCATAACATTATGCCTTGCTCTGTTGTCTCCATACCTACATGCATGTCATCTCTACCCTCCTTTACCATTCCACTCTCCCTTGTACCACTCCACCTGCCCTTACCATCTCCACCCTCCCCTCTACCATCCCCACCACATCCCCAGTCATCCCCACCCTCCCCTCTACCATCTCAACCCTCCCCATTACCATCTCCATCCTCCCTTCTACCATTTCCACACTCCCCTGTACAATGTACCAACTTGTTCTTTGATGTGACCTTTACAGACTGCTCGTAAGGAGCTACTCCTTCTGGACTTTGAAGGTATCCTCAATTACTTCAGAGTGTCCCTACCTAAGAAGTTCTCTACTGATGCTGAATGCAACAGGCTATTTCAGTTGTTCAAGAATTCCAAAGTACAGACATAAGCATGCAACAGTTCACTTGCACTATGTCCCCAGTTAGTACTGCATGTTTATGTGCATGTACATGTCTGCTTATGTGTGAGCATAACCTCCAGTTTGTGGCAAAATTATTGGCGCTATTTATTGCCATATATGGTAATCAAAGAGTGCTCTTGCATTGTGGACTTGAACGGAAACAAAAGTTTATACTAAGAACTGTATGTATATCTGAAAGGATGTGGAATGAAGTAGATTGTGCCTCATGAAAGATGACCCTTGTGTAATTGCCAAACCATTTAAAGCAAGTTTACTTGAGCTTATTATGCACATAGTCTGGACTGGTAAATGGATTTGATCATACTATCTATGATTTGATAGGAAGCCAACTTTACTGACACTTCATTTTTATATTGCTGTATACGGTAATGAATTACTATGTATGGCAATGTAACAATGCATGGGTTAAATAATTCTAATTTTAGTTAGGCAATGAAATCATATGTACATGGAAGTATGCATGTATATGTATGTGAAAATGTAGTGTATTTATTGCTAACTATTGATCCTATAGTTACCAATTCTCTATGATCGATCCGCATAATTTCTCTGTAACAGAGCCGAGACTGTAGATAGTATTAATTGTTTTTCATCACCAAGGTGACTGATGTGAAGTTAAAGAAGCTTGAGAAGGACTACTATTCTTTCTTGGAGCAGCAGGCTCAGCTGGAAGACCCTGTAGTGCGGCTAGAGGTGAGACAAACGGATGGAGTAGCCGCACATGCATGTATAACTACAGACCTCACACCTACATGTATAACTACAGACCTCACACCTACATGTATAACTACAGACCTCACACCTACATGTATAACTACAGACCTCACACCTACATGTATAACTACAGACCTCACACCTACATGTATAACTACAGACCTCACACCTACATGTATAACTACAGACCTCACACCTACATGTATAACTACAGACCACACACCTACATGTATAACGACAGACCTCACACCTACATGTATAACTACAGACCTCACACCTACATGTATAACTACAGACCTCACACCTACATGTATAACTACAGACCTCACACCTACATGTATGACTACAGACCTCACACCTACATGTATAACTACAGACCTCACATCTACATGTATAACTACAGACCTCACACCTACATGTATAACTACAGACCTCACACCTACATGTATAACTACAGACCTCACACCTACATGTATAACTACAGACCTCACACCTACATGTGTAACTACAGACCTCACACCTACATGTATAACGACAGACCTCACATCTACATGTATAACTACAGACCTCACACCTACATGTATAACTACAGACCTCACACCTACATGTATAACTACAGACCTCACACCTACATGTATAACTACAGACCTCACATCTACATGTATAACTACAGACCTCACACCTACATGTATAACTACAGACCTCACACCTACATGTGTAACTACAGACCTCACACCTACATGTATAACGACAGACCTCACACCTACATGTATAACTACAGACCTCACACCTACATGTGTAACTACATACCTCACACCTACATGTATAACTACAGACCTCACACCTACATGTATAACGACAGACCTCACACCTACATGTATAACTACAGACCTCACACCTACATGTGTAACTACAGACCTCACACCTACATGTATAACTACAGACCTCACACCTACATGTGTAACTACATACCTCACACCTACATGTATAACTACAGACCTCACACCTACATGTATAACTACAGACCTCACACCTACATGTATAACTACAGACCTCACACCTACATGTATAACTACAGACCTCACACCTCATGTATAACTACAGACCTCACACCTCATGTATAACTACAGACCTCACATCTACATGTATAACTACAGACCTCACACCTACATGTATAACTACAGACCTCACACCTACATGTATAACTACAGACCTCACACCTACATGTATAACTACAGACCTCACACCTACATGTATAACTACAGACCTCACACCTACATGTATAACTACAGACCTCACACCTACATGTATAACTACAGACCTCACACCTACATGTATAACTACAGACCTCACACCTACATGTATAACTACAGACCTCACACCTACATGTATAATTACAGACCTCGGCTGGGCCCCTTCACTTATGAACATGTAATATACAGGGATACATTATTCATGCATGTTTAGCTCAATGGTGTCATGTGTACAGGGATGTGCAGATGGGTGTGTGGGGATGTGCAGATGATGTGTGGGGATGTGCAGATGGGTGTGTGGGGTGTGCAGATAGTGTGTGGGGATGTGCAGATGGGATGTGCAGATGGTGTGGGATCAGCAGATGGGTGTGTGGGATGTGCAGATGGGTGTGCCAGATATATGCAAATGTTTGTGCTGGTACTTAACAGCGTGAGATCAAGCAGCTCAGGGACAACGTACTTCGTCTGGAGGAAGAGAACTGTACCCTAGCCCAAGAGGTAGTGGAAAGCAAGGTGGAGCTACGGGCACAAATGGACAAGGTTAGGGGAGGGGACAGGATGCATGTAGCTTTTGAAGTGTACATTGGTGGTGCGTTATATGTGCACTGTCTGGTGTTAGATATATAATGCAACTCAGAGTTTGGTTGGCCTTTTGCACATGTTCACAACAATTTCACTTGCACCCATACATGTACATTTACATCTATGCAATCTGTTTTATTGGAACAGGTCAGTCTCCCTTTGCAACATAAATTTGTTTTCATTGTGGTAATGGGATAACGGTCGCAATTGACCAATCATAACTGTGCACAGGTTGCCTCGGTGAAATGCAACGTACATTTTCCTGTTCAGGCTAATTATCATCAATACATGGGGGAAGAAACATTGTGACTTCTTTTAGCACCACGCACATAGATGCATTATTGGATGTGGAAATATACATGTATATTTACTTTTGCCATTGCCAAGCTCTAATGACAATCTCTGATTGTCCCAATGCAATCATATTGTCCTAGGGGTGTTTCCTTTTGTTTTGTTCTGCTTGTTTTCTTCTATTACATGACAATTCTTCAACGTGTCAACGTGCATGTATGTGTTGCTAGATTTTAAAAATAGAATTCTATCATCTCTACGGCAACAGAAACAATCCACCATATTTATGACAGCAAGTATGGTGATAAGTTCCACTCCAGGTATGCTGAAGAACAGGTTTTCATCAAAAGCTGCTGGTATTTAGAGAAGATGGGGGTGATGGGTGGGCAATCCGTACTGTTATCAACCTCACGTTCTTTCCCCCACCCTCACACGATCAACTAACATAATGGTACTGCCGGCTAGGTTTTGTACTGCTGGATGCTTTGAGGCTTACAAAAGTATGGAATCGTATTATTATAATTGGATGCAAAGAAGACCCTTCGTTGAATGTCTGGGTAAAGACAGGCAAGCTCCTATATCATGCATGCTACCTTCCCCAATGGCACCACATATTTGGTTGCATCATCTATTGTGCACGTCACTGTCATCGACTAAACACACTAGACCACCAGCCATGATACAACTACAACATACATCCAATACAACTACTGCAAACAGCTTGATGAAGCTCCTGACAACTGGTGAGGTCTGAGTGGGGGACAAAAAATAAAACCTAAATGAGATGAGTCCACATCTCTCCTAGGAAAAACCCCAGTGGCAAACCCTCTATCAGGGGAAATCCACTTCTTTGGGGAAAAAACCGCTAACTATCACCGCTCAGCCCAATGCATGACACATCGTCTTGAAAGTTGAATGATGGCATTACAAATGTCCTCGTCCCAAGAATCCTTATCCCAGACTTGCTTTGAGTGCCTCCACATGACACATCTGCATTAATAGGAAGAGGAGGGGGGGATGAGGGGGGGGGGGGTGTACAGCAGCAATGCACACTTGTACAGATGCCTAGATTGTTCTGTACTGCGAACATCAGACACTATATCCGAAACTACACGTGGCAAATATGTGTATGCATCTCTAACACCACTCAACAGCTAAGTACATGGTAGCTATGCGTACACATCACTAACACCACTCAACAGATATTTGCTTACATACTCTCACCCCCTGAACACCCCTGACTAACCATTGGCTCAATATATTTTGCTGTATTCATATAGGAGCTTATTTTCTGTCGAATTCGTACCTCAAACGACAGAATTAGGTGTTAAAATGTGTGCCCATTGCATGTAATTGTACAGCTGGTCTGGGGGAAGCGTGCTCACATGTGGGTGCTGTGTTCTCTTATATTGAGGGGCCCCTCATGATGTATGACTGATGTTCCACCATGTACATGGATCATACCATAACTGATATTCACCTTCAAAGCCAAATTACCAATAAAAGAGCTGCACATTAATTGCAATAATGATTGTGAAATGCTTGTTGACCACTGACACTAATTTGGATTTACATTGTATTTACTATTATTCAAATATGTATGTAAATATTGTATATGTGACATTTCCGCTATATTAAATGAATCCTTTATATTTACTATTGTGTTGATGTCACATATATACCATACTTACTAACACATTTGATTAATAGTGAATACAGCAAATTTTTATGCAGTGTGAATCTTTCTGATGTAGAGACGACTTGTGATCTCTAGTCAAAGTCAGTCTGTTACCTGGTTAGTTTCCCGGTTGCAGAATAGTGGATTGTACAAGACAATTTTTGCCCATGGAATGCTGTATGGCATGATACATGTGCGTGGAGGAACCTCAGTGCAATTTTTAATTACAAGAAATCACAGCATCCACATCCCCCAGACCAGCTGTGCAATTACATGGAATTTTACACCCTAATTCCCTTGTCTGGCTTTACCCAGACATTCAATAACTGTAGGCTGAGAATGCCTTAATTGTAGATTAACCAATTGTGTTTTTATTCACAATAAACTTCGATGAAGAAATATGACAAATTGAAAAATAACAGGCTGTGATTTTGAAACTACACTATACACTGTGTGTGGCTTGATCAAGACTACACTATACACCATGTGTGGCTTGATCAAGACTACACTATACACCATGTTTGGCTTGATCAAGACTACACTATACACCACGTGTGGCTTGATCAAGACTACACTATACACCATGTGTGACTTGATCAAGACTACACTATACACCACGTGTGGCTTGATCAAGACTACACTATACACCACGTGTGGCTTGATCAAGACTACACTATACACCGCGTGTGGCTTGATCAAGACTACACTATACACCATGTGTGGCCTGATCAAGACTACTCTATACACCACGTGTGGCTTGATCAAGACTACACTATACACCGCGTGTGGCTTGATCAAGACTACACTATACACCATGTGTGGCCTGATCAAGACTATTCTATGCACCACGTGTGGCTTGATCAAGACTACACTATACACCACGTGTGGCTTGATCAAGACTACACTATTCACCATGTGTGGCTTGATCAAGACTACACTATACACCATGTGTGGCTTGATCAAGACTACACTATACACCATGTGTGGCTTGATCAAGACTACACTATACAGCCATGATTATACATATGTGTTACATTGATGTACATATACAGTACAGCCATGACTACACATATGTGTTACATTGATATAAATATAAATATACAGCCATGACGGCATGTATGTGTTTTATTGGTGTGCATATACAGCCATGTCTACACATATATGTTACATTGATGTACATATACAGCCATGACTATATGTATATGTATTATATTGGTGTATATGTACAGCCATGAGTGTACATATACTGCCATGACTACATATATGTGTTACATTGATGTATTTCACGTCAGTTGGAGGAGAGGATTGATACACTGAGCAAAGAGAACAAAGCATGCAAAACCAATGCTGAGGCTGCACAGACACTGATCAAGGACCTAAGAGAAGAGCTACAAGAGGTTTGTGATGGTGTGTATGTGTGTGCATGCAATTGAACTGTTGTGTGGTGTGTGTGTGTGTGTGTGTGTGTGTTATGTAACTGTGTGTGTTTCCTAACATTCTGGAGGAGCACCGTGCATTCCTTCTGATGCATGTAGTATTAAAATGAAGTACTTGCATGTCTTAGTATAACGTTGCTACTGTAACAATTGTGGTAACTCACTGTCTCTGTTTAGACCAAGATGAAGTACCAGAGGGTAGTGATGAAGCTAGCGGAAGATCAGCAACAACACGATGCGTGTGTGGCAGAGTACAAGCGGGTTAGTGTATGTTTGTTCAGAGTACATGGTGTTCTGTCCAAACATGTTTGGTGCATTTAACACTGGCTCTGTATTCTTTTACCTTCCAATCCTTGTAGATTTTATTTTTTCCAATATAAAAGTTGATGTTGGTTTATTTGCTTTTCATTTTAGCTTCTCAAGGATCTGGATGATCGGAACCAGAAGCAGCTTGAAGAGATGGACAGGGAGCTGATTCAAGCCAATGTAAGTGCGCCCATGTGTGTGTGACAGAAAGCTGATTCAAGCCAATGTGAGTGAGATGCACCCATGTGGCTGAAGCATAACCAAATATTTAGGGTTGGAAGAATAGTTCTATTGTGATGTACATGCTTATAGGCCTTTCTGCTGGTCCATGTACACATGATGACCTGCTGGTCACATGATGGTCTGCTGGTCACATGAAGATCTTCTGCTGGTCACATGATGGCCTTCTACTGGTCACATGCACATGATCGCTTTCTGCTGGTCTCACAGTTTCCATCTTGCTAAAGTCCCCTACATGTAGCTTGCACTATAGAAGTAACTGAGCCAAGTGTCCCACTGTAATACTTCCTTGCAGGGGAAGCTTGTTGTGTATGTGAGGTCTACACAAACACACGCTGGAATCAAAATCAGTGGTTTTGTTGTTTTTATTAAGAACAACACTTCTGTCTCTGTTGTGCAATACGGCAACCTAGATTTCATTCTATCGGACCTTCAGAACTTCATGTAAATGCAATGCTGTTGTTCTGATACTTTGGGGAGGGGAGGCCATGTCACAAAATCCTTTGGTAAATGATATATGTGCATGTAATAGTACTTACAGTGTATGATGTGCTGTATGTGGCTAGGTAATCCACAATACCTGCATTGGTTCAATTTGATGTCAGGTTTTAATTAGCTCACTATTAATTAATTACAGCTCCTCTTTCTCACACACCCCTCTCTTCCCCAGGCAAAGCTTGGTTCCACTCACAGCCCCGGTGCTGGTCAAGAGGCCTCCCCACAAGCTGTGACCCAGGAGCTGAGGGTAAGGGATCTGGAGATGGAACTGGCCCAGGCCAAACTAGAACTAGTCAGCGAGCAGTGCAAAAACCAAGAACTTCAAAATAAACTAGTGGAGCAACAGACAGGCAAAAATAAAAAGAAGAAGTGACCACTTCAGTCACTTCGTGGTGTATATGTGTTATTGTGTACATATGCGTGGTCTACGTGTACGGGTTCATAAAATGATTTTTCTTATGATATGTACATTACCTTACATTAACAAGCTCAGGATCAGGAGACGGATGCGATGTCATTCTATTATCAATAGATGTTTATTGTTTGTGGCTGATGTCGTTGTTTGCATGGCATCACCTACTCAGACGATACCGATTACATGGTGATGTAATCCACCCGCAGCTGTTGGGATCTGGGTCTGGGGACGAGACTAATCGGCGGCTTGATCAATAGCTAGATAGTCCGAGAGATCCAACGCGAGTTCTAGTGATGAGCCCAATTAGTATTAATACCTTAGTTGAAGCATGTATCGTACACAGTCGCCATGATGGTATTTTGTGTAATCCCGGGGCTGCCTATAATACCTCAGCGGGAAGGGGCTGTGGCTGTGGTCGATGTTGGGTGTGCCCACGAGCTGGTTTGCTCGTTATGTGGTTCGACCGTGGAATACTAGACCAGAATTCAACGGATTCACTGTAATTATATTCGTAACATATGCCCCGGTCGATTCTAACTAGAATCCTTACAGCGGTTATGAATAATGATGGGGAAGCTATGCCCGATCGCCTTTCCTAACTTCCCTGCCATGCAGACTTGCAATTAATTTGCAATCAGGTAAAAATTAAATAGCTGTTTAAATAACGTGATAAATCTCTAAAGTATCTGGTGAGTGTAACGTGAAATCAGAATTTTTTAATCACAATTGTAAGCTGAGTTATGCACTGATGTCCACAATTTCTGGACATGTGCCACGTGCCAGAAATGGTTCTGATGATTGTGGCCTGTTTGCAGTTGCATATGCCACTGCTGTATGCTATGGAAAAAAACCGGAAAAATACATTTTTGATCAGGACTTGAAGAAACGTCATTTGCTTATTCAAGTTGCAGGGAAATATCTGTTTTGAAGTTACAGCTTCATGTTCTTTAGAGGAGAAATGGATTTGTACAAACCGTTCCTAAAAATGGCTTCTGTAGTTGTATTGAATGTTGAGCAGTGTGTTGAATGTTTGCTAAGAAGTATAGAAGAATATATAAAAGCAACTTGCCCGCTGTCAATATGACATTTGCATGGCGAAATAAATGTAAATGCAATAACACACAACCTGTCTTCCACCGTAAATAAGCATTTCTCATCTTTTGGTGGAAGGGTTGATATGCAGAATGCTCCATGCAGTGATATATGTTATGCGCGAAGCATGGATTTGCGCAATCCAGGGATTCTCCTGCGCAAACCCTGGATCCATTGTTTGTACCATAAACCATGGATTGACCGCGCAATCCTCGGATTGCGCGTGCGCAAACCATGGATCGGGACAACCCTGGGATTGTTCTTGCGCAAAGTATAGATATGTACATGTACATGTATAAGCGATGGTTTAAACGGAGAATGATTTTATTACATCAAATGTGAAACGATGCATTAACTGGTATCATGATGATATGCGCGTGTACAAATAAAAAGACTATATTATACACGATACACCGAGCACAGTGAACAGCGCCATGGTTTAGAACTCTTAAAAATGTGGTAAGGCAAAGACAAGCAGCTTGGGTGATACCATTCCATACACGTCCCACACTGTATCATATCTTCCTTGTGCCATGGAAGGCGACAAATGCAGTAGACTGGTACCTTTAGAGTATTTAGGATTGTGGTGGTACATTGTGCACGACTTTCATCCTCTGCAGCTGAAGCTGGAAAGAATGACATAGAGGTACTTTCAAAACACTGAAGGAGATGAAGGCGCAGCTTTTTCTCATCCCAGCACTGGTCTGATGGCTCATCTCCATTGCACAAAGATGCTGCACATGCTATTGCATACACCCCACAGTCACTTCCATTAGACTGCTGTTGCAATTGCATGATATTGACAGTCACGTCACTTTTACTTCAGTGAAGAAGTGAACAAATAACCTTAAGTGTTGCTGGAGAGAGAGTGGTAAGTCGGCTGTCATATACATTTAATTCCCCAAAAGTACATCCAATTGTTGACACACAGATCCAATGGGATTTATCTACATGTAACATTTGAACACCCTCTCCTCTCAGGATAGGAAATGAAAAGTTTTCCCCCAAAATTGGATTGTCTAATCCCTTACACTGTGGAAATCCCCTTTTAAGTAGTTTGGTTAGCAGCAGAGATGTGTTTGTCTGTCAACCAATCACCTAAAAGGATAGCATTCTTGTCATCTAAATTTAAACTTAGTTCAGACACCCAAATAGGATTAATACATTCTGCTTCATTTTTGCATGATTTCCCTCCATGGCAAAGACTGCTGCATTTTTTACCTTTCAGGACACAAGCACAATGACTGGATGAGCAGTCCTTTTTGCATGAGCAATATTCTTGATTTGTACTGTGTGTCCTCCAAAGTACATGTAATAAGTTCTGCTTCATCTTTTTTTGTGCTGTTGCTCGGTGCGCTTCCAGGAGAAATAAGCTTTGCTTCATCTTTATTGTGCTGTTGCTGGATGAGCGTCCAGGAGTAATATGCTCCACTTCATTTTGGCATGCCTCCCTCCATGGCAATGGCCAGTGCATGGTTTACCTTTAATGACACAACCACATCGCTGCGATGAGCAGCCTTTCTGACATGAGCAATTGTCTCCATAGAATTTATTACAAGGGTTCTGCCTCTTTGAAACCTCACGCAAGCTAATGAGTTTCTCCTCCTTCCTTTCACCTTTAATGCATCATTTGATGAGCTACTACCAAGATACAACTCTAAATCACTTTCCTATAGTAGGATTTAAGTACTCCTTGTGTACACCTAAGGCGATGAAACATATGCTTTTTTCCAGTCTTCTCCACAATAATGCATGGTAATCGTCTAGTGTCTGTACGGGCCCGATCAATTCTAGGGATTCTAACAGACATTAGGTCTCCAACATTAAATTTTTTCATATTCTTGCAGACCAGATATGAGTTTTTCATTCTTTCAGCATTGCAGCGGTAATGCTTGTCTATGTCAATACGTGCTTTGAGGTGCTTGAAGGAGCTTCCAAATCTGCCACTATATTGCCCTATACAAGTAAGAAATTACACAATAAAAATATACTACTTTGCCAAAATGAGCTTTAAATACAACATACAAAAAACAAGCTACTAAACTGAGACAAAATAAATCATTGCTACATGTACTAAGGACTATCATAATTATGAATGAATCTTACATTTTACAAGAAGGGATAAATACATGACATTAAAACATATATCTTAATTACCCCTCATCATAATTGCATTGTGATACCTTCATTATCATCACTATCAGCATCAACATCATCATCTACTCCATCATCATCATCATCAGCCTTTGCTAGCTCAGTACTTTCTGAACCAGTAGAGCTCACAAATTTATGCTTTTTATCCATCCGAGTATAAAACTGTAGGTCAAAGCAAAAACAAGCTACATGTACATGTGTATCTAGGTGGAAAATATTTGAACCCACCTCAGGAATCAAAACTTCATAAACATATGATATGCCATATCCACGCATCGTATATGCATTTGTAACAGTACCCAGATAAGTACATAATCTTCCTTGCTATATAAGGAGCATGTTTATAACCATGTAAGTGTACATAATTACAACTTCATTAATAACTAACCAAATGACCAGGCAGCACTTTGGATGGTCCAAAGTTGTCATGAAGGTGAATGTTACTTTTCTCACTCTTGCTTCCATGCCAATATATGTTGTGCAAATTAGAGTTTGTTTTCCCCTGAATTATTCCAATAAGTTCTGGCTGAATGTGTTGATGGATACAATGAATAAATTTTTAAATAAATGCATCTGATATGACCCAATGAATAAATTTTTAAATAAATGCATCTGATATGACCTTCAATCTATCCATTTCTGCTTTGATATAGTTGAACAGGTGCATATCTGCAGAACTGTAACAAATTTGCACACAGAAAAGTTTGCAAATGCAACATTGCTTTACACATTAATACCTTAATTACCTTGCATAGAAATCATCTTGATCTTTTGCAGCAGACCTTAGTATAAATAATATAATTACCCATAATGCTATTTATTCAAATCTTTTAACTTAACTATACCGATCACCTAATATTATCGGAACCTACACGAGTAGGTTCCATATAGGAATCCTGCAGTATCATGAATGTCATTATAAAAACGTCACTCACGTCTAGCGGGACATTTAAGAATCGGGTCACTATATGACAACATGTTGCTAATATATAGGTCTATTTCATTTTTCCTTTTCAATCAGAAACCTTGTTCCCTTGCTTTTTACACCACCATCACATTTGATTCCTATATACCACCAACCTTCTCGTATAGAGAATGTTTTTATTACTTGTATAAAATTAATACCATTATTATAGATCATGTATGTGGGTTTCTTCTCACTTATGCATTGTGTTACATTTGTTTCACTTTGCTTTGCATCTGAATCTGGAGTGATGTAATAGTATACATGTACACATACAAGTTGCATATCATTTACTGACCTGATTCACTACTTCCTTCTTTATCAACAATAAAATAATCTGAATCAAATTGAGAGTGACTGAATAATGTTAGCGGGGAAGTACAATTCACCTGATACATGTATATCAGTCACTTCTTTCTCAACACCACATGTACCTGCAGCAATTTATTGAGTAACAAAGTGCATTAAGGTACCTTGGCCTTGTGTTATTATTCAATGTATATTATACTGCATAAAATCTGCTGACCTGATTCATCACTTCCTTCTTTATCAACAATACCAGTGGCTGTAAATGAAATAATCTGAATCAAATTGAGAGTGACTGAATAATGTTAGTGGGAAAGTACAATTTACCTGATACATGCATATCAGTCACTTCTTTCTCAACATCACAAGTATCTACAGCAATGTATGGAGTTAACAGGTGCATTAAGGTACCTTGGCCTTGTGTATTACTACATATTATCATACTGTATATAATTTACTGACCTGATTCATCATTTTCTTCTTTATCAAAATTACCAGTGACTGTAAAAATCTGAATCAATGAATAATATTGCTAGCATAAATTAAAAACAATTCACCTGATACACCCTGTACATCTGCAGACACTTCTTTCACAACATCACAAGTATCTGCAGTAATATACGAAATAACAAGTACATCAAAGTACCTTAGCCATACAGTATAGTTACAATTTTACAATTCTTTAGTCACAAGAATCTATCGAGCAGCCTCACAAAAAATACATCTATGTGAATATTAGAGACCACAAAAACAAAATGTGCCTTGTAAAAGTCTACAAGTTTTTTTGTATAAATACAAGCTATACATGTGTACTGCACCTAAGATATCAGACACAGCTTCTTCCATAACAATGCCCTTGGTTGTACCAGGAAATGGTGACGAATGAGGAGGTCGACCAAACACCAGCTGATAAGGAGTTGTCTTTGTTGTTGCATGCATGCAAGTGTTCAATTTATCTGCAATTATAATTATCACTAGCTGATGTAGTAGATAATTATACTTACATTGAATTTCATGTAGCCAGTCTGTCCAGGACTTAGTTCCCTTGCTTTCATGAAAAATGACAAGCTATCATTTCTTCCACTTTCGCATTGCCTCTTTCCACCAGTCCTTGGCTTTGAAGACGGCGTGGTCCGCCATTGACAACGGTAATTTCACCAGGCCAGTTCTTTACTAATTCGGCTATCAAAGTGGTTGCAAATTCTCACCCATTGTCAGATTGCAATATTTTGGGTAAACCAAGATATGCAATAACTTTTGTTGCCAGGTTCCAGGTCACCTCTTTGCTACTCTTCCTCTGAAGGGCAAATAGTACATGGAATTTAGACCGATGGTCCAAGTAGTGTCCTATCGAATTATACGGTCCATCAGCTCGGTGGCACATATCTATTAGGTCAACCTAGCTTGTTAAACACCACTGTCAACTTTGTTTTGCTGTGCATAAAGTGTAACTCACCTGACCTCTACTCATAAATCCTGATGCAATGATGGGTTTCAGGGGTGCTTGATTGCGCTGTACTTTTTGAGTACTGCAAAGGGGGCACAGGCTCACAAACTTCTGTACAGCTGACCGTGGAAGACACTCATAGCATGCCGAAATCTGTAATAGTAAAAACCGTACTCTATTATACTGTATTATTCATGAAACAAATTCCACCAGAATACCTCTGCAAGAGTTTTTTTGTAGCCCACATGACCTCGCTCTTGGCAATGCACCCTGTGAAGTATCTCAAAGAAGTCTTCAACATAAGCCACTCTTCTAACGTGGCTAAGCACGGTGGTGTCACTACAATCCTGTATGGTTAAAACAGAAGTACAAGTAAAAAATACTTATCACATTTTTCTAATGCTCACCTTTTTTCTGGCAGGCAAGCAAAGCACATCCGACAGACCAAGCGCAGGATAGGACATCAGGGAAAATTTGCGTGACTTTACCCAAAATTTCAAATGATGACCACTATCGTTACAAGTCCCTTTCAAAAGCGCAACAATCTTGTTGCCCTTTGCTCTTGTTATTACTTTACTGCCAGGTTTCTTCCCTGACAAGAATGAATTCACCAAAAAACGTCTGGAAGGTGTCCTTTTGGGCATCCATATCACATATAACCGATCCGCTCTAAATAACGCCTAGCAACTGACAGTTGGTTGATGAAGCAGCTGTACACAACGTATGGTGTTGAAAAAGCCCAAACAGCTTGGAGACCAATAGACTGTTATCGATACAGCTTCAGTCCTTTAATTCAAAATTTAACTGATTACGTCAATACGTTGGTGCAATCTCGTGATTGCGCAAACAAACCATGGATCCAGGGTTTGCATAGTCTCGTACCCAGACCCACCATGACGTAAGCGTTTATCGCTTACAGTATAAACACCACCTGTCGTAGTGTTTATACTGTAAGCGATAAACGCTTACGTCATGGTGGGTCTGGGTACGAGACTATGCAAACCCTGGATCCATGGTTTGTTTGCGCAATCACGAGATTGCACCAACGTATTGACGTAATCAGTTAAATTTTGAATTAAAGGACTGAAGCTGTATCGATAACAGTCTATTGGTCTCCAAGCTGTTTTACTTATAACGCTTCGGTGTTCCATGGGTTCCCAACCGCACTTCTTTGGTACACCACCAGATCCCAGTTCATTGCAAGCATGTCCGAAAATCTTGTATTCTCTTCCCCAACAGATTTGATGGTTTGAACTGTTTTCGTGGCCCACGGTTTTCATTTCCGAATCCTTGTGGTTAATATCATTAGTTTCAAAAATAGAAAGAAAAAACACACGTGTTCTGAACCGAATTAAGGGTAGGTGTATTCGTTTTGAAATACATTTGCACCTAACAAATGCAATGATTTAGTATTACTTTTGGAGGATTATTTACCTGCGTGCATTATCCTCCAGCAAGGCAAGTACTGAACCTTGAAGACTAGGGATGAATAAATGTGGAGCACCTCTGATATTTATTCCTTTAAATATGTTCCAATGTCCCATCTTCAAAAATAAAGACCCGTGCATAACTTTTTAAATTTACTTATATACGTAGTTACGTATACTCTATCGTAATCTTTTAAGCTTTGATAAGCTGTACCTTATAGTCCCTGCTTATAGTGATGTGAAACTTTCTTGATACCAAAAGAGATTGGTCTTTTGAAGTTCTATCTCTAGCTAGCTCCGTCATAAGTGTACTACTGGAAGTGGTGTTAGGTCGTTAACATAAATGATTGTACTACTTCTTGCCAGTTTGTATGTACATTTGCTGTTAGGATATAATATACCGGCAAGCAGTGTTGGAAAAAAAAATTCGATTAGTATTTTTAGAGTTTTGTCAAAAAAAAAAAGAATTTTTAACACAACGCAGCCATCCATTTATTTTTTATATTATTGCTTTTGTACCGGTCTCTGCATGTTTCCACATGCATGCCAAGTGGTGGGATGAGTAATTGATGTCCGTAGTGTATATAAAACTGGCAACCTCGAAAGGATGTTTACAAGAAAATGCAGACATATCGTGAGATACTTAGATGGCAATAAATGGTAAACACAATTAAGGTAAGGTTGTATGTTATTTGTAACCTCTATATACAGAGCTCTGTTGCAATATGCGTGCACATATCAGGGCTGAATTGAATTGTTCAACTGACAGTTCGCATGGTAGGAGACATCGGAAATACTGACAATTTTCGTTTGCTTTTCTATCAAAGGTTAGCGCACACACGTGCATGGATCTATGCATGCATGCATACTAAGTCACCCGTTATACTCATGCAGCGGTGAGTGTAAAAAAATGTCGACAAATTACATCTGCTGCACTACTTGTGAAAGCAACAGCATGTGTGGATGCCAAAACAGCAGTGCAAAAATAAACATATGCGATTGCCTCTTCGCGAACTCTTCTGCAGGTATTATAGTCGGGTTGGTCGGTCTCCTGCTGATAATAATCAGCGTGGAGACGTATTATATTTACGGCAAGTGCAGAAAGGAGGCAAAGAATGCGACACACACCCCTCGCAGCGCCGCAGAAGCGGGTAAGCGTATATGTCTCAATTATAATATATATTATAGATATCCACATAACTTGGCATGGAATTAGTGGGGAACACATCGCTGCGTGCGTTCATAACTGCAGCAACTCTCTGGCCATAGATCCAGACAAGCGGAACGCCGATACGGCGGCAGTCTACAGCGAGTGCTCTAGACCCCGACGCTCTACCGCTCCGAACGTCGACACGACTCTCTACTACTCGTACGCATGCGTACACACCAGGATGGACGAAGCCGCTCTTAGCGCGGATCGGCCTTTGCACAAGCACACTGCACATTCTGCATACGCGACTGTGGCAGAAGAGAAGACCGAGTCTGAAGATGGAGAGAACACCTACTCGTCCGCGTCCCAAAACCGTGTCGTCTTTAGAAACCCTGATGCGCAGCGAATCAGCGATGAGAAAGATGAGCACATTTATACTGAATTACCAGAAACCAATACGACTTTTTTCTGTAATGAGGCACAAACTATCAGCCCTACTGTTTCAACTGCTTTTCAGCTGGGTGCGAGGTACAGCTCTCGCGCAAATAGTACCTGTAGCTTAAAGTCGTTACCAATTGAAGAACAACTTTACAATATTCATCGAAGCGTATAGATTTCTAACCTTTCTTCCCTTTGGTTTTGGAAATCCCTAACATTATGCAGAGCGGCCACTGATGCAATTATCATGCATGCATGGCATATATATATATGGGACAGTTCACGCGAAAATTGCCTATCGCGTATATATATATAAAGTTATAAAAATGACTCACTTTGAAATCGCTGCATCTCCCGAACCGTAAACGCTGTTGACTTCCTATTTTCAACACTTCGTACTACATCATTTCCCTCTGGTAAAATCGATTATGGGCTCTTGCATTAGCTTCGTGCCAGTGTTACAACGTCCGATACCCCTTGGGGTTCAAACCCGCCATATCTTTCGGCAGGAAAATTCAATTCACTCCTAGTTTGGTTTGTACGTAGAGGGATCCTGTACCTATTGATTTGTTCTGTTCGTTAATTTTTTCTTTATCCGTTGCGGGGATACAACTGTGCAAAGTAATTGCATATTTCCCGGTCGTTTCGCGCCATTTATCTATCGAGGACATGAATATGCAATTACTTCCTGTTCAATAACTATGCCTCCGCCCATCTATACAATATACAACAAGTACGCGGCGTTTTCGCTTCTTGCAAACGTCTGGTTCTGTTCCCCTTCTTGGCTTCTTCAACATAGTGAGCAGAAGCTAAAGATTCGTAATACGTGGGTTCAGCTGCCATCAGCCTGCGCAACACGGTACGTACTCTGTAGCGCATGCACGTAGAAATCGAGCGTGTTGGCTCGGTCAAACTGCTTCATTTATGCGTGCACAACGCTGCAGAGCATGAAAGTGCACGGTGCCTAGGGCTAGCTTAATCTGAAATGCACCCTTCCTTTTTGACTTCTGCACACGCACAGATATATATATATGAAACATGCACCCCCTTGTAGCTACATGTATTTACCAACATGTAGTACTCTCATTGGCCTACTAAAACCTCTTTTATCTTCATTGGTAAACCAATTATATTTGGTTCTACAAAATAATATCCATACAAAATAAAATCCATAAGTCACACACACACACACACACACACACACACACACACACACACACACACACACACACACACACACACACACACACACACACACACACACACACACATGCACACACTCACATTCATACACAACCTCAGATCACAGCAATTGGTGTCATTTAATTCTGTCAGAATGCTCCCTCTTGCTTAGTTTCCAATTGGTGGTGTGCTTGGCATAGTTGATTGTTTGCCCAAAAGGGGTCAGGCGACAGTGGGTGTGCTGTCCCCCTACCCTGAGTGTGACTGGAACCAAAGTTACCATTTGGTCAGCCCACACCTTGACACTGGTCAAGGTAAGGTGGTTAGGCCAGGGTAGATACCAAAAGGGTGCTACCTGCCATTGATGTATAAACAATAACACCTGTAGCAATACATTTATAAGTACAGCCATGGTAAGCAACGCAGCTGGCATTTAGCTGGAGTGATTGCAGCCCACCCCTACCATCCTTTGTATATACATGTGTGACCTGCAACCATACCAGGTGTCAATATTTTGGGGACAGTGTGTTAGATGGGGTATGAGGGAATTAGTTTCCCAGACATTTAGGCTCAGGGTAGAATGATAGTGAGGTTTTCCCAGAAGATACTCCAGGCTAGAATTTATATTTAGCTGGGAATTTAGTGTTGCAATGTGCACTTATACACACACATGCACACTCACACACACACACACACACACACACACACACATGTACACACACACCATGGGCAGTCAGTCATTCACGCATCAACATCAATGCTTTGCTATTTTATTTCCTAATTATCGACCCACATACAAACATTGTTTTTAGCTGTCATCCTATTCATCACATGTTTCTCTATTGGAGCTCTAAATTGTCTTGTGTATCAATGTGCACGTTTATGCATGCACGCACATACACACCACACACAAGCACTAGCATACACTTGCAACTGCAGTCACATGTTTATTGTTTGTGTAAATTTGTGTTTACTTGCTCTGGTAATTACCAACAGGTCTTCTTGTTGCCTTTTGCACTTTTAAACATATGCATGCACATGCACACACACGCATGCACACAAACCCACATGCACATGCACGCACGTTCACGTACACACACACAGGAGTCATGCTTCAATCACAAACGTGTGCATATGTACACATTAAAATGGCTTTGGCAGTCATTCATCACACACACACACATGCACACACACACACACACACATACACAGAACTGGCCTCTGCTTTGTAAAATTATTATCTAATTTCCCTGTTGTCTCTTGTTGCTATGAGCACACTTACTAGATGTGAGCCTGCAATGCACACTTATGCACACAGGCATGCATGCACAAACACACCCACTCACACAAACAAACAAACACATACACATACACAAGTGCAAACCACCCACTCTCCATTCTGCTTGGTACACCCACACTTGTACCTCCACCATTAGAGCCTGTTGGTCCTTAATTTACCTCATATGCAATTTTGATTTTTTTTTTCTTCTTCTGCTCCTGTTTGGCTTCCACTGATGTACCCATGGCCTCCACTAGATGCTCATGTCCCATGATTCTAAGTACTAACTTGTCAGGTTGAGTAGCACCAGCAGCTAGATAGATGCACAACCATGCACCATCACCCATAGCCGTTGAGGTTTTCAATATACAAGACATGTATCCAGGCTAAGAAGAATCTCCGATGCTATGGAGAGATAGTTTCTGAGCTGGCTTTCTGTGATTCCATTAATTGCCCTTCATCTTGACCCATCCATGTCTGTGTGGACTCATCTCATGCCATAGGGGTTGTCTACCCCCACCATTATGATAAGCCTGCTAACCACATTAGGCTCAGTGATTTCCATCACTTAAGCTCACCTCAGTGTATTGCTAGAACCTTTGGTAAGGCTCATGGCTCTAGGCCTGTCCACCACCTATCCAAACCCATAACACTATACACAGCATGGCTGCCCAGGCCACAAAGATCAAAAATATGCCTGTTGTATGACACCAATTATTATGATCTGGTGTGAGTGTTTCCACTTGTTGCTGAGTTCTATGGACAGAGGCATCAGCTATAGACTGGCCTTGATCTGCTTCACCTCCTTACACGTAGCTAATGGAATTTCCAGATGTGTCATTTAGAGATTGATTGTGTATGTGCTTGTGTGTGTACATGTGTGTGTGTGTGTGTGTGTGTGTGTGTGTGTGTGTGTGTGTGTGTGTGGTGTGTGTGATTGATACATGAACTCTGGAAAAGGGCTTACATGTATGGGTTGGAAGCCTTGCATGTCTGGCAGTGAATATCATTGCTAACCTATCACTACTGATAGTGGCTGGACTGGGCCTCTGTAAAGTTTGTATTGGATTGAGTGGTAATAGTATTCACACCATTACCATGAGTTCTACCAATGCACACACACACACACACACACACACACACACACTCATGCACATACACACACAACACGTACAAAGCACATATATACATACATACAAATGTATAAAAGATGGAGTAAATGGAATTTAGAGGCAGCTTATAGCTGATGCCTCTGTACCTTAGCAACAAGTGGAAAATTGGTGTCATTGAACAGGTTCATGTTTGGCATGCCAGCCCTGCTGTAGGGTCATGGCATGAGTGTGTGTGTGTGTGTGTTTGTGTGTGTGTGTGTGTGTATGTGTGTGTGTGTGTATGTGTGTATGTGTGTGTATGTGCGTGTGTGTATGTGTGTGTGTGTGTGTGTGTGTGTTTGTGTATTAAGTGCACATGGCAACACCAGACATATGTAACCAGATGTTTAAAAAATAGGTTCAAGTTCTGTTCATCATCTCTCGATTGAACTCCCTAACAGCGGGGCTACCCAGGCCACAAAAGTCCGAACTTGTACTTTTAGTGTTTGTTTATGTAGATGTATAATACTTGGTTTAATGTTTAGGTGAATAGCAAGGTGCTTTATCTGTGTTGAGGTGTCTCTGTGTATACCCTGTCACTACATGCATGTACACTGTGTTGAGGTGTCTCTGTGTATACCCTGTCACTATGTACACTGTGTTCAGGTGTCTCTGTGTACACCTCGTCACTATGTACACTGTGTTGAGGTGTATACCCTGTCACTACATGCATGTACACTGTGTTGAGGTGTCTCTGTGTATACCCTGTCACTATGTACACTGTGTTCAGGTGTCTCTGTGTACACCTCGTCACTATGTACACTGTGTTCAGGTGTCTCTGTGTATACCCTGTCACTATGTACACTGTGTTGAGGTGTCTCTGTGTATACCCTGTCACTATGTACACTGTGTTCAGGTGTCTCTGTGCACATAGTGACAGGGTATACAGACACCTCAACACAGTGTACATAGTGACAGGGTATACAGACACCTCAACACAGTGTACATAGTGACAGGGTATACACAGAGACACCTCAACACAGTGTACATGCATGCAGTGACAGGGTATACACAGAGACACCTCAACACAGATAAAGCACCTTGCCATTCACCTAAACATTAAACCAAGTATTATACATCTACATAAACAAACACTAAAAGTACAAGTTTGGACCTTTGTGGCCAGGGTAGCCCCGCTGTTAGGGAGTTCAATCGAGAGATGATGAACAGAACTTGAACCTATTTTTTTAAACATCTGGTTACATATGTCTGGTGTTGCCATGTGCACTTCATACACAAACACACATACACACACCCACACGCACATACACACACATACACACGTACACACACACACACTCATGCCATGACCCTACAGCAGGGCTGGCATGCCAAACATGAACCTGTTCAATGACACCAATTTTCCACTTGTTGCTAAGGTACAGAGGCATCAGCTATAAGTTGCCTCTAAATTCCATTTACTCCATCTTTTATACATTTTGTATGTATGTATGTATGTGCTTTGTACGTGTTGTGTGTGTATGTGCATGATTGTGTGTGTGTGTGTGTGTGTGTGTGTGTGTGTGTGTGTGTGTGTGTGTGTGTGCATTGGTAGAACTCATGGTAATGGTGTGAATACTATTACCACTCAATCCAATAAACTTTACAGAGGCCCAGTCCAGCCACTATCAGTAGTGATAGGTTAGCAATGATATTCACTGCCAGACATGCAAGGCTTCCAACCCATACATGTCATGTAAGCCCTTTTCCAGAGTTCATGTATCAATCACACCCCACAGGCTCACACACACACACACACACACACACACACACACACACACACACACACACACACACACACACATGTACACACACAAGCACATACACAATCAATCTCTAAATGACACATCTGGAAATTCCATTAGCTACGTGTAAGGAGGTGAAGCAGATCAAGGCCAGTCTATAGCTGATGCCTCTGTCCATAGAACTCAGCAACAAGTGGAAACACTCACACCAGATCATAATAATTGGTGTCATACAACAGGCATATTTTTGATCTTTGTGGCCTGGGCAGCCATGCTGTGTATAGTGTTATGGGTTTAGATAGGTGGTGGACAGGCCTAGAGCCATGAGCCTTACCAAAGGTTCTAGCAATACACTGAGGTGAGCTTAAGTGATGGAAATCACTGAGCCTAATGTGGTTAGCAGGCTTATCATAATGGTGGGGCAGGGGCGGATTTAGGGGGAGGGGGGGGTATGTAGGGTATTACCCTCCCCCCCCCCCCCCCCCCCCCCCCCCCCCCCCCCCGCGCGCAAAACCTATGTTATTAAAAATTCACGGCTTCTTACGTGTGCTATACGTGTAACAATAGGGGAGGGGAGGGGGGGTGGGGGGTGGAGTAGGGTATCCCGCAAAACCGTGCTATTAAATTCACGACTTCTTTGGGGGGAGGGGGGGGGGGTAAAACCGCGCTATTAAAATCACTTCACACTCCCCCCCCCCCCCCGCCCCAAAGCCCTGCATCCGCCCCTGTGGGGGTAGTCAACCCCTATGGCATGAGATGAGTCCACACAGACATGGATTGGTCAAGATGAAGGGCAATTAATGGAATCACAGAAAGCCAGCTCAGAAACTATCTCTCCATAGCATCGGAGATTCTTCTTAGCCTGGATACATGTCTTGTATATTGAAAACCTCACTTTCATTCTACCCTGAGCCTAAATGTCTGGGAAAGCCTTGCCTCATTTAACTAATTCCCTCATACCCCATTAACACACTGTCCCCAAAATATTGACACCTGGTATGGTTGCAGGTCACACATGTATATACAAAGGATGGTAGGGGTGGGCTGCAATCACTCCAGCTAAATGCCAGCTGCGTTGCTTACCATGGCTGTACTTATAAATGTATTGCTACAGGTGTTATTGTTTATACATCAATGGCAGGTAGCATCCTTTTGGTATCTACCCTGGCCTAACCACCTTACCCTGACCAGTGTCAAGGTGTGGGCTGACCAAATGGTAACTTTGGTTCCAGTCACACTCAGGGTAGGGGGACAGCACACCCACTGTCGCCTGACCCCTTTTGGGCAAACAATCAACTATGCCAAGCACACCACCAATTGGAAACTAAGCAAGAGGGAGCATTCTGACAGAATTAAATGACACCAATTGCTGTGATCTGAGGTTGTGTATGAATGTGAGTGTGTGCATGTGTGTGTGTGTGTGTGTGTGTGTGTGTGTGTGTGTGTGTGTGTGTGTGTGTGTGTGTGACTTATGGATTTTATTTTGTATGGATATTATTTTGTAGAACCAAATATAATTGGTTCACCAATGAAGATAAAAGAGGTTTTAGTAGGCCAATGAGAGTACTACATGTTGGTAAATACATGTAGCTACAAGGGGGTGCATGTTTCATATATATATATCTGTGCGTGTGCAGAAGTCAAAAAGGAAGGGTGCGTTTCAGATTAAGCTAGCCCTAGGCACCGTGCACTTTCATGCTCTGCAGCGTTGTGCACGCATAAATGAAGCAGTTTGACCGAGCCAACACGCTCGATTTCTACGTGCATGCGCTACAGAGTACGTACCGTGTTGCGCAGGCTGATGGCAGCTGAACCCACGTATTACGAATCTTTAGCTTCTGCTCACTATGTTGAAGAAGCCAAGAAGGGGAACAGAACCAGACGTATGCAAGAAGCGAAAACGCCGCGTACTTGTTGTATATATAGATGGGCGGAGGCATAGTTATTGAACAGGAAGTAATTGCATATTCATGTCCTCGATAGATAAATGGCGCGAAACGACCGGGAAATATGCAATTACTTTGCACAGTTGTATCCCCGCAACGGATAAAGAAAAAATTAACGAACAGAACAAATCAATAGGTACAGGATCCCTCTACGTACAAACCAAACTAGGAGTGAATTGAATTTTCCTGCCGAAAGATATGGCGGGTTTGAACCCCAAGGGGTATCGGACGTTGTAACACTGGCACGATACTAATGCAAGAGCCCATAATCGATTTTACCAGAGGGAAATGATGTAGTACGAAGTGTTGAAAATAGGAAGTCAACAGCGTTTACGGTTCGGGAGATGCAGCGATTTCAAAGTGAGTCATTTTTATAACTTTATATATATATACGCGATAGGCAATTTTCGCGTGAACTGTCCCATATATATATAATTATATATATATACATGTATGATGTATTGAAGTTATATTTGTCATACTAGTACTTTTTTCTGTGACAATTAAATTGTACGCATATAAAAAACTATAATGCTCCGGGCGTCCTCCCGCGGGGTATGTCACGGCAAAAGTGGTCCTATAGCTAAAAGTGGTCCGGCGGACCACTTTTGGTCGCCAAAAATGGTCCGGCCGCCGCGGCCGGACTATATTTGTCCGCCAAAAGTGGTCCTGCCTTGCCAAAAACGGTCCGCTATTCGGTCACTGAGTAACAATACATGCAAGTGTGTCCCGCAGGTTTTTTTTTTTTTCAGCTGGCTACTTATTGCATTATAATTGTCTTTCGAGGCGCCACGTACACATGCAAGTAATAAAGGGAGAGTGATGAATTATATAACGTTTGCGAGCTAGAGTATATGTAGCGTCAGTTATAGTCGCCAGGGGGAGGAGTGTTCGCCACATTTCCTTTCAAACGGTTAACTTGGTTAAGCAATGTTGTGTTACAAAAATCCACCTACCATACGTTACGTAAAAACGAAATACAGGGGGGGGGGGGGGGGGGTGGCGAACACTGCAACCATACGTGGCGAAAGACCAACCGCACTGGCGACTATACCAGAAATCCGCTTAATTCGGTAAAACAGTTGTTTTCCCTCTTACGGAGCACGTTTTTGAATAAACGAAGCTGTATTAGTATAGAGTGAGGGCTGGCGATCTCTTGGAATCAGGTATGTTTATATAATTATCCCTCCTGTTTGCTGTATATTTGTTACGGCCCGATTTAAAACTTTTGACCCGTTTTAAAACGGGTCGACCCAATTTAAAGCGGGTTAACCCATTTCCAAGCCGGTCGACCGGCTTTGAAACGGGCTAATTAATTTTTATAAGAACACGTGGTTTACAATTTCAAAGTGTGCGTTTCTCAGTTCAGTTGCATTTTTTGGCATTTGGCTATGAAATGGATATGTACGATCGAAAGAAGGAGTTTGGAGCCTTTCTTGCCGAGAAGTTTTCCTCCAATGATAGAGGAACTAGCGGTGTAGTTTACAAAGACTTATCGGAGACAAAATTAAAACCGCCATAAAAGACCCCCATCGTCTGTTGACAAGAACTTGCGCTTCTTTGTTAAGAAGAAGGGATTCCAGATTCTGAACATCCCTAGTCTAGGACTCGCGATGTTCTTGTTGTTCCAGTAAAAGAACAGGTACTTCTCACTAAATTGTTTGTCAGTTGTAGACGACTATTGATTTGATGCGTGTTGTTGCCATTCATCGCACACTGACATGAGAAAGCATGTGTTGCATTGTTTGATGCAAAATGAAATGGAACCTTTTAATGGTGAGATGTTAAAAAGGAAGAAGATGGTAAAGGAGACACAGCTACTTGAAATCATCTGCACATGTCGGAGCATAGAGGATGGTAACATGGTGGAATGCGACGTTTGCAAGGAATGGTTCCATCAAGGGTGTATAACTGTACCAGAAAATGTTTGGAACACGCCTTAATTCAACATCATGGATGTGTGATTCATGCAAGGATAAATAACGACCCGCAATTCACGAACCAAACTTAGTTAAATGTACTCAAGGAACTTGCCTTTTTAGATCTGTTTTTTGTGTGCGCTCGTCGTTTAATTATTTTAATTTGCTGCATGCTATTTATTTCATTAAATCTATACACTGTTAACTGATCCAGTTACCGGTACCCGGTTTCGAAACCGGTCAACCCGCTTTAAAACGGGTCAGTTTTGCATATTGGTTTTAAAATCGGTCGACCCATTTTAGAACCGGTTGACCGGCTTTAAAACCGGTCGACCGGCTTTAAAACGGGCGACCCGTTTTAAAATGGGTCAGGTTTGAAATTGGGCCGTAACATATTCAAGACAACCGACATCGGTACTCGCGGGTGGCGAACACTACCTACGCTACCCTACGCTTGCACCCACAGGGTACACATTTCTTACCAAGTACTCATATGCTTCTTCTACTAGGTTCCCATTTTTGGCATCTCCCTCTTCACTTGAATAATCCATTTTCACATAGAATAAGAGTATTTATGTGCCCGGACCAATTTTGGATTAACCGGACAAATTTTGGCGTCATTTTCGGTCCGGCCGGACCACTTTTGGTCGCCAAAATTGGTCCGGCCGTAACGATTTTTCCCCCGGACCAAATTTTTCGTGACACATAATGAGGATGTACATTTGAATGACACGTTTTAACGAGCAAGACGCATTCTTTGTGAAGATATCTCATAGCTCCACCATTTCTTACCTTGTAGTTATCTTCGAAACTATAGTGGCTTACAATTCCGGCAACTTACAGAAAATTCCTCACCTGCTGATATCTATATATTCCGTTTCAGCTAAGCATGCTGCATCATGGGTTTCAGTAACACCCTCCATAGGGCTAGGTTTTAATCTTGAACCAGAGGAGTTCCAAGTGGTGGCCATCTCGTATGGGTCTCAATGTGCACTATGCCCTGGACCCCTGGTAGCTCTCTGGACCCCTTAGGGGCCGTTCATAAATTACGTCACGCTATTTTTTGACCATTATGGACCCCTCTCTCGTCATACAATGTCCCATGCTGATGTATGCTTAATGTATACATCGTCACACTGGCTGGTACCCCCCCCCCCCCCCCCTTCAGGATGACGTACCCTTAGGCCACCATGCAACCAGGGGGCGATGCTATAATACATCTTGCCTTGCTATCCATAATCGTATGTCTAAGTCCATGGCAACATCTGAAGTTTATGCAAGGCTGCATGAACATCTTCCTGATGAAGGTAAACTCTAAGGCAATGATATGGAGGCTGTGGTCATCACAGATACGCTAGCCTTGTTCAGGGTGACTGGGATAAGGGGTGAGGTGACTGTGACATCAAAGGCAGCTGGCTTACATCTGTCCCAACCTTAACTGAACAAGGATGTCTGATAGGCGAGAGTTGACATGGTCTCCAGATAAACCATACCCCACTTCAAACCTCACTGAAAGATGGGCACAACTGGCAAAAAAATTGGCAAAGCAAATGGTTGTTCCACGCAATCATGTGTGCAAGAGGCTGCATGATGACGTAGAGGGTCAAGAACGATGTCAGGACAAATGGGACACATTGAACCTCCTAGAGTACAAAGAGCCAACTACCATCAGTGATCTGAAAGCAACCTAACATTCAGCAGTGTAGGATATAGAACAATAGTTTCGTCCCCAGACCCAATATACGCAGCTGTGATGGATTACATCACCGCTATGCTATGGCATATCAGGCTGAGGACGAGACTAGTAGAACCTGGCCAGTGGAAGGTACAGCAGAGGTTCAAAAACCCGCATGAGGGACAGACACTTATTCACTAGGGAGGAGCAAGACAGTTAAGGATCAGAAGATATGACTGTTCAACTACTTAGAGCTTTCTGCAGAGGAAGGAAGCTAGAGCAGCCTTAGCTGTGGTTGACTCATGAAAGGGGACCTGGTTATTAAAGCGGATGACAGCCTGCAGCATGTGAATGTCATTAGTGCTACAATGACCTGCATGAAGAGGCAAGAGACAAGATAAAGGCAGTGCAGCTAGGAGTGAAGGAAGAGCTAGAGGGTGAAGGCCTATTCTACCTAAAAACCTGGACTTTTTTTCTGTGCTGACTGTATTTTAAATGGTTCAAAGTGATGTGTAATAATGTTATTTTTATCTCTTTTAATACCTTAATAACAGACACACACAAAAATTCATGGGCCAGCAACGCTTGAGTATTTCCCCTCATTAACACTACCAATTAATACATTAATACAATATGCTTCATTTAATGAAGTTGTTTATAGTTGTCTGCAGCAGAGCCAGAGTTCTAGTATTTTGCTTAGATGGGTTAATGTTATAGCTTCATAACCCATCGATCCCCCATAAATTTCAACTGTGGGATGCCTACCATCCTCTAGCATTTTCCTCTCAGCTGTAGACCAAGAGATAATAGTGAAATACTCTTGAGGCAGGAGCATGTTGTGCCCAGACTCATAAACAGTGGTGAGATACTGTCCAGCCTGGGGAGGAGGATGTAACATCAAGGGCACAAAGATGGATACCTCACTCACTAAAAACACAAGTAGTTCTTTTTTCTGTTCAAGAGACAACCATTCACCTAAGAGAGACACAAGGAACTGGTGAAAGTGTTCACTAAAAACATTAGAACTAAACTAAACTGAATGTCTCTTGGTAAGTTCTAAACACTTTATGGGTGTCACTGTGTGATGCTACATGTATGTACGTGTACATACACAAACAATGGTTCCATAGGATTGAACAGTGCAAGTTTTGTAATTACTGTGGCAATAATAGTGTACATGCATAAAAATACACATGTACATACCAATGTCATAGATTGTACTGCAAGAAAATAAAGGTTTAATTGGACATAGCTTGTCAACCTTCATGTGCAGATTACAGCTATGTGTTGTGTATCCTGACATTGGAATCACAAGCTAGCCTTGGGTATGTATGAGCAATACCATACACCCATACACAGTAGCAGTCAGCACCTATGGTCCACAGATAGTTTGGTCCATGCTGTGTGCAGTAAGCCTTGAGCAGGCTAGCACACTGTGAAGGGTTTACCTTCAGAAAGTCTATAATGGCTTCTACATACACACAGAAGTATGGAGAGATGAAGGAAGATGGAGAGATTAAGGGAGAAGAGGGAAGAAAATACATTTATACACACCACAGTTTCAGCAATTACCCCCCTCACCCCCCTTACTACTCTCATCCTCAGATTCCGTGTTTAGCCAATTCCATAATGCAGGTTGAGTTTCGGTAGTGGTGAGGAGAGGGTATTTGCATAATTATAGATACTTCACATAGGTACAAATATACTGATGCACGTCTTCATACATACAAATGTAGAAGTACTTACTTACACATGTACACTAATGCACTGCAAGGAAAGTATGACCCCATACATATGATACATGTACAGTATCAGAATACCATGTATTGCTATTTAGTGCCATCACTTTTGATATCATTGACCATTGCAGCGCTAAATGATTTATTTACGACATACACGAAATGCTGTAGTTTTGTATCGTAAATAAACACAAGGTGTCACACACACTAATGGGCAATGGATTGTGGTACAGCATACACATATGACAGCATGTTGGCAAGTGACATGTATATAATTGTGTGCATGGATGTGTGTATGTGCATGTGTGTGTGTGTATGTGTGTGTGTGTGTGTGTGCACCATGCTGAGTACCTGCACTCCAGCAGCTTCAAGATAATGAAGTTGGACGTGTTGGTTGCAATGTTTTGAACTGAAAGGCAATGGGGACTGAACAAAACAGCATTTGAAGTGACAGGAGGTAGCCAAATTGAAGACATCATGATGGGGGGAGGGGGTATTATACATGAGTGCACAGACAGGCAGGGTTCATATGGGACAGGACATGCATGGGGTACACAGGGAGGTACCATGGGTATAAACCAACTCACCGGCTCATTATCTCATCCTGACTTCTGCGTATAATCTTAACTGGGCCTGGGTACCTGCCGAATACACAATGCACCACATGTATGAAGCACACATGTGCTTGCTAGGTGCACCCCTCTCTATTGCCCTAGGGCACCTACACCACATCCTCCCTGTGCTCACCTACACCACACCCTCCCTGTGCTCACCTACACTACACCCTCCCTGTGCTCACCTACACTACACCCTCCCTGTGCTCACCTACACCACACCCTCCCTGTGCTCACCTACACTACACCCTCCCTGTGCTCACCTACACCACACCCTCCCTGTGCTCAACTATACCACACCCTCCCTGTGCTCACCTACACCACACCCTCCCTGTGCTCACCTACACCACACCCTCCCTGTGCTCACCTACACCACATCCTCCCTGTGCTCACCTACACCACACCCTCCCTGTGCTCACCTACACCACACCCTCCCTGTGCTCACCTACACCACACCCTCCCTGTGCTCACCTACACCACACCCTCCCTGTGCTCACCTACACCACACCCTCCCTGTGCTCACCTACACCACACCCTCCCTGTGCTCAGCTACACCACACCCTCCCTGTGCTCACCTACACTACACCCTCCCTGTGCTCACCTACACCACACCCTCCCTGTGCTCACCTACACCACACCCTCCCTGTGCTCAGCTACACCACACCCTCCCTGTGCTCACCTACAGAGCTGCTCAGCAATATTCAGGTTAAAGAAATCTGCAGCCATACCACGGCTAAATGATGCTGGGAAGAACAAAGAGTGCTACATGGAACTGAAACAGTACATACATTTCTGTAGTGGCACGTGAATATATACCGTATATGGATGGGGATAGAATTAAATATAGAGTGAAGCAGTAGGGGAATGATGCACACATGTGATGGGGCAGTGCATGTTATGTGCTCATATGGAATTGGGTAATGAAGGTTTATGGCAGGAAAAGTGGGTATGTGGAGGACACATGGTGAGGTTGGTGCGGCTTTGGCCGCACCAACTTTTGGTCCTGAAATGGGCATATCTAATTATGTGGGCATGCCTGATATCATTCATTAGTTCATAGTCATATTTTAACCATTGTATGAATTAGTCAATGGACATATTAACTATCGCAATAGTTAGATACGCCCATTGACTGCAAGCAGTGGGAAATTCATACAATGGTTAAAGTAGGACTATGAGTTAATTTAATAATAATGCAATAGACACACATGGCAATAAGCCCAGCTCAGTCTAAGCAGAGGGGGTCTTGGGCTCCGTAGTCTAACTAAACATTTGTCAGCTGCCTACATTTCATCCTTGAGTACTTCCAGTTTTTGTTCACCTTGCAAGCACTTAGATGCATCTGTCAAACTGTTTAATGAACTTGTCCCCCCTGATAACACATTAGTATTGGATCACCTTGAGGTTGTGCAGTACCAGAAATCCTCATCTGATAAAATTGAAGACCATCATCTAGGGGAATTACTTGACAAGGCCTCATTGCCTGACAAAGCACGACTGCTCTCAGTGTTCTCACCACATGCAGCAGCTTGGCTCTCAGTTACTCCTTCTGTCGGGCTTGATCTCCATCTTGACCCAGCTGAGTTCCAGGCTGCTGTAAAGTGGTGGTTGGGCATTGCTGTTTCTGACAATCCCCTTTGCCCTTTCTGTCCATCCAATGCTTTGGACCCTTTAGGCCACCACGTCTTAACATGCAAGCATGGGGGTGGGATGTGGTCACTCGCCACAATAGACTCAGAGATGTCCTCTTAGAATCTTGCCGACGGGCTTGTCTGGGCCCTCATGTTGAGGCAGGAAGTGGTCTGGGGCATGATGGACATCGAACACAACCAGCTGATATTCTCATTCCCCATTGGGATTTGGGCATACCAGCAGTCTTGGATCTGACCGTCACATCTACGCTAAATTCAAGTACTTTACTGGAAGCGAGTGTGACGGTGGATCTGCAGCTCTGGCAGCCAAGGTGTGCAAGCACAACTCTAATGATACCAAATGCTTAGAGCTTGGCTGGTCATGTATCCCCATTGCTGTTGAGACATATGGGTATTGGGGTGCAGAAGCCATGCAGACCTTATCTCGCCTAGCAACTTGTCTAGCCACCAAGGGAAACCACTCCAAGTCACAAGCCATCTGCCAATTATATGGCAGACTTAGCATTACCTTAATGCGAGCCAATGCATGGGCACTGCTGTCGCACTCAGGAATAATTATTGATTACGATATCTGTAGGACTTAACTGTATAATAATAAGTATAATGTATAATTTCATGTATTCATGTGCTATAGATCTAGTGAGAAAAAAAATAAAAATATATATATATATATTAAGGTAGATCTGAAGAACGTATTTAACGTGGTGTCACGTCAGGCACTCTTGGTTAAAGTTAAAAATCACTTTCCAGAGTTACTCCCTTGGGCCTGTTGGTGCTATGGGCTACATTCTTTGTTATGGCACACAATGGGTCATCTGCAGTCTGAATCTGGAGTTCAGCAAGGGGATCCACTTGGTCCTCTTTTTTTTGACCTGGTCTTGAACTTACTGATTTCTGAAATATCTCAAGATGAAGTTTGTTTGAATCTTCAATTCCATGCCTGGTATCATGATGACGGAGTGCTGGCTGGTCCCATATCTGCGGTGCATAGGGCACTGGCATTGATCAAAGTTATTGGTCCACCACTTGGCCTGTTCGTATGTCAAAATGTAAAGTCTTCAGCCGGAGTGATTTGAGCTTGTTCCCAATTGACATGAAACAGTCTCACAATCCCAACATTGAGATAATGGGAATTCCAATAGGTGACAAAGATTTTTGCTCAGCCTTTATCTCCAGGAAGCGGTCTGAGGCAAGACCCTTGCTTGAAAGGCTTGAGGAAGTTGGTGCAGTGGACCCTCAGGTTACTTTAACACTTTTGCGTATGTGTGGGGGATTTTGTCGGCTTGCACATCTAGCCCATGCCACTCCTCCTTCACTTGCTATGACTTCTCTTCAGCTTTTTGATGAAGATGTTCGTAGATCTTTTTCATTATGCACTGCAGTTGATAAAACTGATGTTGCCTGGCAGCAGGCCCAGCTAAGCCTAAGCAGAGGAGGGTTGGGATGAGGTCTCTGTCCCTACACTCACCTGCAGCATTGATTGCATCTTTATGCTCTTCTGGCTATGGCTCCCCTTCCAACCACCATTTCTCTGATGCAATACAGACATTCAATGAGTCTGTATCTCCTTCTGATGCAATTCAGTCTGATAGTTTAGTTTCATCTACAGTCCATCAAAATCAACTTTCGAGCAAGATTGACATCCATCAGTTCAATAACATCCTGATCATTTCTTCTGTTGCTGATATGCCTGAAGCAAAATGTATCCATTAACTCCCATGATATGGCGAAGAATTTTTAGACATCGTTTTTCACAGATTATAGCTTTACCATGGATCGCCAAAGAGATTATAAGATTGTTTTCGATATAGCTACCTACGCTTACGCAGCAAGACTGAATCATCGCTCATAATCAGTCGATGGAAACAATGAGTACCAACCTTACATTAAAGTTTCGTACCGTAGAGTTGACCGTAGCTTGCTCTAGAGCAATTCACAGCTTTCAACCTTCAGAAACACATGTAGTCACGTGAGCATGCGTGTGATAATTAAAATTTCATGTCCATTGGAAAAGGGTCTATAGCGTTTTTGTCGTCGGCGACATAGTCAGTATTGGCGACATCCGCATTATACTGACACTGTTGTTCTAAAGAAGGTTAGTACGTACAAAGAAAGTACCTGCAGCATGCGGCATGATGTCCGGCAGTATAATTATGTAATCAACTTAATATTTACTCACAGCGCTAACGCTTCGTGCTTGAAAAAAATAGTGTCGTCAAATTTCCGCTGCTACACTGCATGCGAAGGCAATTGCATATATGAGTGTGGATGCCAAAACTGCAGCGCACAAACAAACATATGCAACTCCATCGCCGCGGATTCTTCTGCAGTTATTCTAATCGGGTTGGTCGTTCTCCTGCTGATAATAATCTGCGTGGAGACGTGTTACATTTGTAGCAAGTGCAGAAAGGAGGCAAAAAAAGGGAGATTTACCCCTCGCAGCGCCGCAGAAGTGGGTAAGCATATGTCTAGTCTGCAATAATTAATTACATCAGTATTATTATATCCAATGCCACAGCAAAAAAAGACCGCAAATCAATTTTTTGATTTCACAAATGATTTTAAAATCACTTGTAAAATCATCGCATGATTGAATACAGGTGTGCTCAATCATCTGTAAAATCAAAAATTGATTTGACGCGTTTTTTCCCTGTGTGCGCATACCGAACTTAAATGTAGATACTATTGGAGGGGAACACATCGCTGCGTACGCTAACTGCAGCAACCCTCTGGAGTTCGTTGGAGGGGCCAAGGTAATGGATTCAGGCAACCGCAACGGTACCGCAGTCTACAGCGAGTGTCGAAGCTCTACAACTCCAGTTTTCTACTCGTACGCCGCATGCGCGAGACAAACGAGGATAGACGCAGCCGCTATTAATGTGGATTGCCCTTTGCACAAGCACACTGCACATTCTGCATACGCGACTGTAGCAGAAGGGAAGACAGAGTCTGAGAACACCTATTCGCCCGTGTCCCAATGCCGCGCCGTCTTCAGAAACCCTGCTGCGCAGCTAATCAGCAATAACTCAGAGAAAGAAAAGCACATGTATTATTCTGAACCAGAAACGAATACGATACCAAAACCGCTGCAAATGACTATTTTTTATGATGAGACACAAACTACCAGCCCTACTGTTTCAACTGCTTTTCAGCTGGGTGCGAGGTACAGCTCTCACACAAATAATACCTTTAGCTTAAAGTCGTTACCAATTGAAGAACAACTTTACAATTCATCAAAGCGTACAGATTTTTAACCCTGGAAACCCTTTATACGCTACTGGACGTAGCAACATGCAGAGCCAATTATCAATGATATAATGATAATTTGAATAATTGAGGACATTTGATGTAAACAAGATGTAAACAATATGATAATGCTTGTGTTATTTATTTATAGGGACAGTTCACGAGAAAATTGCGGTGTGTTTTATTTTTTGGGGGATCGATAACAATTTTAACAATGTTTATGAGCACTACATACAGTGAGATAGTACCCGGCGGTACCTATTTAATAATAATAATACATACACAGGCTCAAGCTAATAGCAGTTAGGAGGGTGCATGGGAGCTCCCTGGCCAGGATGGCTCTGGCGATGGAACGAACCAGAGTCATATTCAACCGGCCGTGCATAGATCTCTGCCACCACTCATCTGGTGACTTTGGGGAGGACTGGTGAATGGCCAGGTAAGACGCCAGGGCGGCCAGCCTGGAGAAGGTATCGTGGGCCTGCGCTTGCCCTAATTACCATACGTCTCCACTGCCAATGGAATGCAGGACCAGCCCAATGCTGCACCAGCCTGGGGACTCTTGGCAATTGGGTCCATTTGAGTGGAGCGGTTTGCGGACCTCTGCTGCTAGGGCTGCTGCACCAGCCTGATGACACGACTCACTCAATATGGCATGAAGTGATGGTCAGGTCGTTTATTTATATAAAAGTCAGTTATAAAGCGCTGATACAATTAACTTCCGTATACGGTAAGCGCTATATTGACCAGCTATATTCAGCACTTTTACTACACTATTTTTATGTCTTAGACAAGTTTCATGCACGTTGGCGTTACAAGGTCCGATATCACATGGGATTCAAAGCCACCACATCTTCAATCGAAACGACCGGGTTAACTATGCACAGCTAGGTATCTCCGTAACGGATAAGCCAGGTAAAAATTAACGAACAAAACAAATCAATAGTGACAACTGACAAGACCCCTCTGCAAGTGCAGAATTTGAAGCGCGATTTGAACGCTCTTACATGAAGATGTGGCCGTTTTGAACCCTGTCTATGAGACATGAAAATAGGATTTCTCATAGAGAAATGGTGTTCCATAGTAGAAAATAGGAGGTCAGTAGAGCTTTACCGTACGAAAGGTATAGTGATTCAAGAGTAAGGCATTTTAATATCAGTAATTATACTAATATTAAACGAAGCGCAATTTCCCCCAAATATTCAGTCAGATTGAAAAGAGCGATGAGCAAAGTTGTAAAAGTCATATTACAATTTTAGCTTTTCTGCATTTCCCTATTGTCTATTTGCACCCGAACTGTGAACAGGTGTGCACACTTTATTCCATAACTTCCTCATTGTATTACACCACCAGATCAGGTCATGGATTATACATAACATACCCAAAGGTAGTCGTGATGTATGGCTGTAACCTTATTCGAAACCGTTTAGTTCATATGATGAATTGAGTGTTTCATGTAAGAAGAATTTCAGCTAGGAAATTAGACCTGGTATGTAATTACCACGGGGAATGTGATTGTCATGAACATTTGCAGTACACTATCACCAGACAACATAACTAATATGTGGTTTTAATTTATAAGTGGCTAACTTAATTAGGCTGAAGTAAAGTGTGAATGAGTGTTCACACTTTACTTTTATTAGTACTTTAACACCGGGTTTACGTAAGACGCGGGGAAATCTTGATTATTTTGGGGATATTCAAAAACTGAAAAATTCCCTCTGAATGAAGTTGTTGCTTCATAATGCAGCATCTGCTATTATAAGCATTTTTTGATAGTCACTGCGTATTTACAACTGCCTTGGGGACAATTGCCTTGGTCAAAAAAGGCCCGTAATGTCGGACAACCTAGCTAACGGGCCGCGGCAGATGCTCTATTTTTCTAAGCAATCCCAGATCAGTCTTACAAATTCATAGTATACTATTGGTGGTATTTGTAAAGAAAATGCATTTGAAACTGTTTCTGTACCTCTGCCTTTTCGTTTGGCTGATTTAGTAAAGAATCGATATATGTTAAACCGCTAATTAGGCTACGCCCACACGCGGATGTACTTCATATTGCATGCTGTTTGATGTACATGACAGAAAATAAGCTCCTACATGTATATCAGAGTGTATCAAGCCAATGGTTAGATCATGTGTTCGCAGGAGTGAGAGTTCTGCACAATACAAGAAATTGATAGATGTTGGTTGATTGGTATTGCATGGGGATGCATATGCATGTAATAATAATGGTTGTTAGAGCTTAAGTCAATGTAGGCCCACACACCCCCACCCAAATTTCATATCAAGCTGTAGCATTCCAATATAGAGGAGGCAAGGAGTTGTTTTTTCTCTTCCCTGTGGACTTTTATTTCATTTGCTCCCCTCCCCCTCCCCACTTTTCCCTGTGAACTTTTATTTCAATTGCCACCAGCTGTAGGAACATTAGCAGGGACAGCCGTGGGAACAGTACCAGGGACAGCTGTAGGAACAGTAGCAGGGACAGCTGTGGGAACAGTGGCAGGGACAGCTGTGGGAACATTAGCAGGGACAGCTGTGGGAACAGTACCAGGGGCAGCTGTGGGAACAGCAGCAGGGACAGCTGTGGGGACAGTACCAGGGACAGCTGTAAGAACAGTACCAGGGACAGCTGTGGGAACAGTAGCAGGGACAGCTGTGGGAATAGTAGCAGAGACAGCAGGAGAAAGGACAACGGTATCTGCAGCGGCAGGGCAGCAGGGTGGACAGTGCTAATACTCCAAGGAACAACAGACTCAGCAACTATGCCTATGCTCATAGCTGGAGCGTACTATGACGACGGGTTTTATTAGCCAATGCAGTTTCAACTGTTTGCGAGGACGAGGAACGGTTTTAAAGAGCGCAAGTTATATCAATCGCTTTAGAATCTCCTGGAAGGCCATCTTCAAGTATCAGATGTATGAATAAAGCATAAAACTGACATACGTAATCATTACGTAATGCGTAGTGTTAAATAGAAGCGTTCCCATGGCGACATTTACGTATATTTAGAATTGTGCAAACAAAAGAGGAGAGCAGACGACGTGTTAGAATCCTCCCGCGTTCCTTACAGTGATCCCAAACAAAAGCGGGCGTCTGCTCGTGACGGTATTTGAAGCGGAGGGGGGGGGGGGGGGGGGGCACTTGCCAGTATTAATAATCGATAAAAAATGATAATTAAAAAATAGAGGAAACAAGTAAAGAAAAACATTCTCTAACGAGAAATTAAAGTTGGTGGGATATAGGAATTGGAGGCAATGGTGGTGTTAAAAGGAAGGGAACAAGGTTTTGAGAAAAGGGTAATGAGACAAAAATCCTGTATTGAGCACGTGTAAATGTAACAGAACCAAAAGAAGTGCTAAATATAGGATTTTTGTCTCATTACCCTTTTCTCAAAACCTTGTTCCCTTCCTTTTAACACCACCATTGCCTCCAATTCCTATATCCCACCAACTTTCTCGTTAGAGAATGTTTTTCTTTACTTGTTTAATATGTAACATTTAATTATCCGGGTTGTCCCGTTGCTACGTACCTATATATGGCCTAAAACCAAATTCAAAATCACGTCCCGATTTGACACAGCACCTAATTATAAATGCACGGATAGTCTGTCTATCCGTCGGCGTTCGTTTCTTGAGCGTCTGGCTAGGCCGTTTTTGAAAGGAAAAAAAAGTGGGCTCTTTCGAATTTCGGTTCTTTTTCTACGATGCGCTAACAGTGACAAGCTTACTTTTTTCAAGTTCACAGATTTTTCTCTCTGCACGTTGAGCGCATTCAAGTATTATTACAACTATGTACATGTAAACCAAAGTGTCATTGTAATAGTAATGGTGATATGCTCATATGAAAAATATATTCAGAGCTGCAACAGGTCTCTATAGTACTCTTAAAACCCTAGACCATTAGCTCTTCTCAGGTAATATCATGCATCACAATACACATGCAGTTCATATTGAATTCCTTCTTTACCATTCAGGGGTACACAATACCATCTTAGCAACTAAAGGTTTGATGAGTTAGGAATAGTGAAATACTCTTGAGGCAGGAGCACGTTGTGCCCAGACCCATCAACAGTGGTAAGATACTGTCCAGCCTGGGGAGGAGGATGTAACATCAAGGGTACAAAGATGGATACCTCACTCACTAAAAACACAAGTAGTTCTTTTTTCTGTTTCAGAGACAACCCTTCACCTAAGAAAGACACAATGCATCAGTAAAAGTGTTCACTAAAACATTATATAGGGGGACAACATTCAAGGAAGTATATCGCAATATAATGGTATAATTTATGGTTCATGCACTAGTAGATAGGTATTTTAATCTGTGATATTACGATTAAACTTTTGTCTGATTATATTACTGTTTAGAGTTATTTTAAATGGTTAATTATTTAAATTCATTATGTTAGCCTTAATTCAATACCGCGTTGATTTTGTTTTCACTTTAACCAGTTTCTATCGGAATTGAGGCACCCATAAACAACTTTTTTCTGTGCTCTGGTTATCAAACTACACAATTTTTTTGCTTTTTTTTACATAGCATACGTGTACAACAACATGCGGTAGCAGAACAACAATAATTAAATTCTTTCACAACTGCACCATTTATGGCTATTTCCAGTAAGAGCTCAAGACACGAGTGCTCACTTTAGATTAGATGATAGGCATTTTCTATGAAGGGCTGTATAGGCTGGCGAAACATGAGCTACTTCAATTATTTTATTTATCCACTGTTATTTTTGGTACGACATGTTGACACAAGCCAAGTAAAAAGGGCAAAACTTAAGAAATGTGTAGTTTGAGAATGGAACACAGAAAAAGATGCGGAAAGTTGTTATGGATGACTCAAATCCCATATAAACTGACTACAGCGAAAAAAAAATCAAAGCTGTACTGAATTGAGACTTTTAAATTTTTTGACTCGAATAATGCTGCACTCTCAACAGTGATAAAATTTTATCCCAATATAGCAGATAGAAAATCCTGTCTATTAGTGCATGGATATTTTTTTGACTGTTCAATGCAATAAATACAACCACAATGCTGTCCCCCGCTTTAGTAAATTCCAGCAGCCTTCAATCAATTACAACACATAACAACTTCAATTACAACACATAACAACTTGGACTGTTCTATCATATGGACTGCACCAATGTATGTGTGCATAAATGTAGGAAGCATTGCATAGTGACACCTATAAAGTGCTTGAGAAATTATACCACAATCTACAAATGCCAATAACATAAACATCACAGATTAAATTACATGCCAACTTCATAGATAGAAAGCAAAGTGTTTTTTGAACATCAAATGTAGAATTTAGAGCTGTTCGTTTAATTTCTCCATGCACAACCTTCACATGCAGATTACAGCTATGCATTGTGTACCCTGACATTGGAATCACAAGCTAGCCTTGGGTATGAACAATACCATACACATTCCATACACAGTAGCAGTCAGCACCTATGGTCCACGGATAGTTTGGTCCATGCTGTGTGCAGTAGGCCTTGAGCAGGCTAGCACACTGTGAAGGGTTTACCTTCAGAGAGTCTGCAACGGCTTCTACATACACACAAAAGTATGGAGAGATGAAGGAAGATGGAGAGATGGAGGGAGAAGAGGGAAGAGAAGAAAGAAGATACATTTATACATGTACACACTACAGTTTCAGCCGTTCCCCTCTCACTTCTCTCATCCTCAGATTCAGCTTTTAGCCAATTCCATAATTCAGGTTGAGTTTCGGTAGTGGTGAGGAGAGGGTATCTGCATAATTATAGATACTTAACACAGGTACAAATATACTGATGCACGTCTTCATACATACAAAAATAAAAGTACTTACTTACACATGTACGCTAATGCACTGCAAGGAAAGTATGACCCCATACATATGATTCATGTACAGTATCAGAATACCATGTATTGCTATTGCATTCCATTCCCCATTGCAGTGCTGGTTATGATTAGATAATCATACACGAAATGCTATAGTTTTGTATCGTAAATAAACACAAGCTAGCACACGCACTAATGGGCAATGGGTAGTGGTACAGCATACACATACGACAGCATGTTGGCATGTGACATGTACTACTGTGCATAGATGTGCGTATATGTGTGTTGTGTGCGTGTGTGCATGTATGTATGAGTGTGTGTATATATACTGTACATGTGTGTATACCATGCTGAGTACCTGCACTCCAGCAGCTTCAAGAGAATGAAGTTGGACCTGTTGGTCGCTATGTCCTGAAAACTGGAATTGAAAAGCAAAAGGGAGACTGAATAAAACAGCAAAGTGCCAAATTGAAGTCATCATGGCGGGGTGTTATATGGACATGTTGGGGTTCATATGGGACAGGACATCATGGGGTACACAGGGAGGTACCATAGATACACCAACTCACCGGCTCATCATCTCATCCTGACTTCTGCGTATAATCTTAATTGGGCCTGGGTACCTGCCGAATACACAATGCATGACACGTATGAAGCATACATGTACTTGCTAGGTGCACCCCTCTCTATTGCCCTAGGGCACCTACAGCACACCCTCCCTGTGCTCACCTACACCACACCCTCCCTGTGCTCACCTACACCACACCCTCCTTGTGCTCACCTACACCACACCCTCCATGTGCTCACCTACACCACACCCTCCCTTGCTTGCCTACACCACATCCTCCCTGTGCTCACCTACACCACACCCTCCCTGTCCACACCCTCCCTGTGCTCACCTACACCACACCCTCCCTGTGCTCACCTACACCACACCCTCCCTGTGCTCACCTACACCACACCCTCCCTGTGCTCACCTACACCACACCCTCCCTGTGCTCACCTACAGAGCTGCTCAGCAATATTCAGGTTAAAGAAATCTGCAGCCATACCACGGCTAAATGATGCTGGGAAGAACAAAGAGTGCTGCATGGAATTGCAACAGTACATACATTTCTGTAGTGGCAATGAAAATATAGACAATTATTGCTGGTATCAATTATTAATGAACTTTATAATTGTAGGTTATTCTTTAACCGCAATAATTGTTTCATCTCTTCTAGTCATATTCCATGCTGTTGCAATTGTTGTAGCACAGTGTGCATACATTAAGTTGTTTCGTTGAGTCGTTCTAAGATAACCTTGTAATTTGAAAATCTACACCACATATTCAAGATCCAAAACTACCGAAACTGACGTTAATAAACATCATTATAATTAGGATAGGTAAACAATTAAGATAATAGTGCAAAATTTCATATCTCTTTCTTCTAGTAAGTTTTATATGTGCCTAATTATTGCCGTTTTTAAAAATCCATCTTGAATAATTTGATTGAAATTTTCGCATACACCCCTTATACGTGTGTTAAAAGTACATAATCTGTGGACTATAAATACTGGAAAAAAAAATTAAAGTTCATTAATAGTTGGTACCAACAATAATATAGAGTGAAGCAGTATGGGAATGATGCACACATGTGATGGGGCAGTGCATGTTATGTGCTCATATGGAATCAGGTAATGAAGGTTTATGGCAGGAAAAGTGGGTATGTGGAGAAGGTGACTTTGGGGATGGAGGAGGTGACTTTGGGGATGGGAGGAGGTGACTTTGGGGATGGGAGGAGATGACTTTATGGGATCGGAGGTGATGTGGGGGTGTGCAGAATATGGGGATGTACACATCTACATGTACGTGGGTTTGGCCACACTTACCAAGGTAAGGATGAACTGCAGTTTCAACCAGCGGGGTAAGTTCTTCAAATGAAGCATCAACTATCTAAATGTAGAGGTGCAATAGTGACACGCATCCATCCAAAGGTAAACTTTAGAATGCTGGAAGTAGGTGGCAATACATGGTACCCCCCTAACACGGCCATACATGTACATACATGGTACAGGCCTTACCACAGCTCTGATGTCAGGGTAGCTAGCTGCTGCACAGGAACAGGTGTAGCCACCTGATAGGAGATAAAATATACAGATAAACAAATGTCATGCACAGGGTGATTAGAAAGTCGTGCAAAATCTTTGAATTGGTAGAACTGGTATAACTCCAGAGCTGAGCATGGAAAAATTATGCTATTGAACCAAAAAACATGGCAGTGATTAATATTAAGTTATTAATCAGTAGCTTTAAAGTTATACCATTTTGCGCGACTTTCCAATCACCCTGCATACAGTGCACATATGCCCACCTGTACAAACAACTGTACATAGCAAATGCAAGTAAGCACATCTCAAGTTAAGAGCCATGCAGATATGCATTGTAATACACTGTACACGTATACGCTTGCAGCATCATTGAGGTACCACACACACAAACACAACACACAACCAAAATATGTGTAAATAATTGGTGGATTGGCCTGGGTCCATACATGGTAGTATTTAAAACAATAATGCACCAAGCATTACCTAATGTGCCATAATCCCACCATCATACCCACCCACATATCCACATAATCAAGGTGATGCACAACATGGTATAGGTAACTGAGTCATTTTGCTTTGAACATACAGTGGAGCAGGTAAACATACATGTGCTATGAACATGAGCAGGGACACATACACATGTACTATGAACATGAGCAGGTAGGCACACTCACCAATTGACCATCCATACACAATGATATCATCCAGTGAAAATCCAAGTTTTGTGGTAGCATATCTCACAACAACATCAATGGCATTGGCCTCTTGTGATGGGAAAGGAAGACCCTATGGAAATTAAGAGCACTCAAAGGAAGACCCTATGGAAATGAAGAGCACTCAAAGGAAGACCCCCCTATGCAAATGAAGAGCACTCAAAGGAAGGCCTACTACAAGGAGTAAAGTACTGAGGTGCACCACACCCATGGTGCTTTATGAAGTACGCCACACAGGTGAACACACTCTTAATGCAATGGCAACTCACTGTTGACTCTCCAAATCCAGGATGGTTCCAGCCAATAACAGAGTAGCCAACTAATATGAAAACACATGCACATGACATACATGTACTGCAGCAGTTTATGCACCTGTACATATACAACTGGATGCTGCACTGACATTAGGCCACAGAGTGCATGTAACTTGCTGTGTACAACGTCCTTACAAGACAATACATTCATGACACACAACATACCATTCAGAGGGATCTCAATCATGCCAGCTTCATAGAAGGCAGCGTTCCCTTCACAACAGATCACCTGAAAATGAAGGGCTAAATTGTCACTTTACACAGCATAGCAGTCCAACACACTAGCACAACATAGCAGTCCAACACACCAGCACAACATATAGCAGTCCAACACACCAGCACAACATATAGCAGTCCAACACACCAGCACAACATATAGCAGTCCAACACACCAGCACAACATATAGCAGTCCAACACACCAGCACAACATAGCAGTCCAACACACCAGCACAACATATAGCAGTCCAACACACCAGCACAACATATAGCAGTCCAACACACCAGCAAAGCATATAGCAGTCCAACACACCAGCACAACATATAGCAGTCCAACACACCAGCACAACATATAGCAGTCCAACACACCAGCACAACATAGCAGTCCAACACACCAGCACAACATATAGCAGTCCAACACACCAGCACAACATATAGCAGTCCAACACACCAGCACAGCATATAGCAGTCCAACACACCAGCACAACATATAGCAGTCCAACACACCAGCACAACATATAGCAGTCCAACACACTAGCACAACATATAGCAGTCCAACACACCAGCACAGCATATAGCAGTCCAACACACCAGCACAACATATAGCAGTCCAACACACCAGCACAACATATAGCAGTCCAACACACCAGCACAACATATAGCAGTCCAACACACCAGCACAACATAGCAGTCCAACACACCAGCACAACATATAGCAGTCCAACACACCAGCACAACATATAGCAGTCCAACACACCAGCAAAGCATATAGCAGTCCAACACACCAGCACAACATATAGCAGTCCAACACACCAGCACAACATATAGCAGTCCAACACACCAGCACAACATATAGCAGTCCAACACACTAGCACAACATATAGCAGTCCAACACACTAGCACAGGGATACATGTGGATATGTTTTGTTAAGATGTTCCAAATATGTATGGTGTTGGTGGAGATTTAACATTAACCCTTCTTCCCCCGCCTCTCCATTCCCACCCCTCCCCCTTCAGTCTTCCATTCCCACCACATTGCAAACCTCAGTTGTAGGGGTGGGAAGGGAGAGAGGTGGGAACACTTATGTCAGCTTGCCAGTTTCACTGCAGCACATTAATTACTAGAAGATAGCTTCCCTAAAACATAGACAGCTAAGGATTAATAGTACTTACCTTTCAACTCATTAAAAAGGGTCCTATCAGTTCGTCAATTTTCATTGGTTAATTAACTACTCATGTGTTTAAAATACCTAATAAAGCTAGAATACTAACCAGTTTAGAGTTGTTAGGACTTGAATCCGACGACCCTCTCTTATCAACAAAGATACAATCAATATGGTTGCCATCCACAGTGAGGAGCTTGGCACGATATGGATTATGCTGCATAGAGAGGAGGGAGGGAGAGTGAGGGGAGGGAGATATAATAGTCATACACATATATGTGCACTAAGTATTAGAACTACTAATAAATATTACGCAGGCAACTAACCTGATATTTGAACCATGATAATTCAACTAACAAGTCCCCCGCAACAGATGCATGTATAAGTAGTGTGATGTATACATGCATGTACACACATGGGACCCACATTGAAGTTACATAAATAAACATGCCTTCCTTTTCTGTTCACTTCTTTTCTGCGAGAGGATGGACCCTACAGGAGATGAAATATTACCGGAACATGACAGGAGTTCTAATTTACACTTATTTCCTTTCACCCCCACTCTTCCCAAACATACTGTACCCAACTTTCAATTTCCACCTACCAACTGCCAATTGTATAATCATAAGAGAACCAGGATAGATCAGTCGCCTAGCAACAACATGAGCAGCAATGAACCTGTTAGAGATAGTTGGGTGAAGGGTGAGGTTACAGTTTTGGGGTGCGGGGTTATGAAGTGAGGGGTCACAGTTATGGGGTAAGGGGTTATGAGGTGAGGGGTCACAGTTATGGGGTAAGGGGTTATGAGGTGAGGGGGGCCACAGTTATGGGATAAGGGGTTATGAGGAGAGGGGTCACAGTTATGGGGAGAGGGTGTCACAGTTATGGGGAGAGGGGTCACAGTTATGGGGAGAGGGGGTCACAGTTATGGAAGTGGTCAGTACAGAGAACATAATGAAGATGGAATGCAGGGCACTCAAACGACAGAGGAACAGGTCTACCTACATACCTTGCAATGGTAAGTGGTGCAGTAATTATTGACTCCAGCAAACCTGTCCTGCGAGGTGACAAGAACTCACGGGGTCTGTTGTATGCAAGTGTGTACATGTGTGTGTGTGTGTACATGTGGGAGTAGTACGTTGATAATATTAGTGAAGGGCACATGAACGTGCAAACAGTATGCCTAATACCTGATTTCAGATTCTTCATGACTGAAGGTGACTGGATATGGTGACATCTCAAAGTCATAGTTGCCAATACCTGTTGCTTCAACCTATTGGTCAAAATGCATGTGAACATTACACTGCAAGTGCATGTGCAAGAAGGACGTGCAAAACAAAAATATTCACTATGTGAATACATTACAAAGAGAAGTGAAGGTTGAATATGTGTTTAGACATCAGTTGTGTGAAAGGAAACAAGAAAATGACACACCAAAGTTGAAGGCTTTACTGCTACAATGTACATTCAATAATTGGTCAGTGCCCCTTAACACCTTTTTGTTGGCCACGATAGCCTACGCTGGCTACCATATATTTCTCTGAGTTGGCACACACAAACCAGTGAAGTAATTGGACAGAGTTTCTCAGACCAAAATCCATGCTACTCGTTCCCTACACCAGGGTGCATGATATGGTTGAAAATGTACCCTGACAATGTCCAAAATTGGCCAGACATTCGCCTGATTTGAACGAACATAACTATTTTCCTTTTTTTTCCATTCATTACAGTGATGCACCATGTACTGTATTGCTAATGCATGTGTGTGTGTCACGGTCAGTGTCAGCCCTATAATACAGTTAATCTACATTAGAGTCCAAAGCTGAATGTAGTTTCTACATGTACTTATGTACATGTGTGGCAGTACTTATGTACATGTGCATGTGTGGCAGTACTTAAGTACATGTACATGTGTGGCAGTACTTATGTACATGTACATGTGTGGCAGTACTTATGTACATGTGCATGTGTGGCAGTACTTAAGTACATGTACATGTGTGGCAGTACTTATGTACATGTACATGTGTGGCAGTACTTATGTACATGTACATGTGTGGTAGTACTTATGTACATGTACATGTGTGGCAGTACTTATGTACATGTACATGTGTGGCAGTACTTATGTACATGTACATGTGTGGCAGTACTTATGTACATGTACATGTGTGGTAGTACTTATGTACATGTACATGTGTGGCAGTACTTATGTACATGTACATGTGTGGCAGTACTTATCAGGGTTTCCGATAACGTTCTGACACATACCATTTTCCGATCATAATTAATTATGTTCGGACAAAATGTCAGGACAAAAAAAGCGTGCGCTTGCTCGGGAGCAAGGTGAGGACGACGTTGAGGATGGTGTCTTAGCACCAAAAAAGCGGTCAGTGACGATTAAAGTGGGTGACGGAGAAAACCAAGGAATTCGACACGTCGCTTTGGCTTAAGTACGAGAAGGATGGACGATACACGGTTGGGTTACTGAAATGCGCGGTTTGTGTAGAGTTTGAAGCTAAGCTCGATGGAATGCGCAACTTCTGTAGTACATTCATTGAAGGTACACGGAATCTGTGTATTACCAGTTTCAAAGATCATGCAAAAAGTGAGATGCACACGCGTGCAATGATGCTTTTTAAAAAGAAGCAAGCGGGGCCGAGTAATGCCAGCAACTGTCCAACGATTATACAGATGATCCAAAATCTTGATGCTGAAACTGAGGCATATGTTTCAGTTGTTCATGTCTGAACAACTAAACCATATGTCTGGTCAATTTTGTTCATGTTCTGACATATTGTCAGAACACTTCTTGCTCCTTATCGGAAACCCTGACTTATGTACATGTACATGTGTGGCAGTACTTATGTACATGTACATGTGTGGCAGTACTTATGTACATGTACATGTGTGGCAGTACTTATGTACATGTACATGTGTGGCAGTACTTATGTACATGTACATGTGTGGCAGTACTTATGTACATGTACATGTGTGGCAGTACTTATGTACATGTACATGTGTGGTAGTACTTATTTACATGTACATGTGTGGCAGTACTTATGTACATGTACATGTGTGGCAGTACTTATGTACATGTGCATGTGTGGCAGTACTTATGTACATGTACATGTGTGGCAGTACTTATGTACATGTACATGTGTGGCAGTACTTATGTACATGTACATGTGTGGTAGTACTTATGTACATGTACATGTGTGGCAGTAATTACCTCACTGGGACCTAGACTTGCCCTCAAACTTCTGGCTGCAGTTAGCGTCTCCAGAAATTCGCAATACATCCCATTCCTATAGCGACCAATACCTTGGAATGGTACATGAGAGGTAACAAAGCCACCAGGTATAGAGGGAAGGGCACTAACCCCTGATGAAATAAGCAATCACTATGGAGACCGGTACAAAAGTGAGGTTCTGTGCAACATTTAGGATGCTAGAGGTGGAGGGGATGCCTGGAGTGATGGGGTGGGATGTTTGAGGAGGAAGGGTGGGAGAGGGTGAGAGGGAGAGAGGAGGGAAGGAGAGGGAAATGGGAGGGGAGAGGGGTGAGGAGAGAAGAGGAAGAGAGAGAAGAGAGAGAGGAGAGGAGGAGAAAAGAGAGGGAGAGCAGAGACGGGAAGGAGAGGGAGAGACGAGGGAGAACAAGAGGGGAAGTGAGAGAGGGAGATGGAGAGGAGAGGGAAGTGTGGCATGCAGAGGAAGCAAATTAAAATTGGAATGGGAAGACAGGTAAGTTACCATAGCGAAGGACATAGTATATGAAGTAGCATGGACTGAGATGGAAGGCCAGGGAAAAGATAATCTTTCCCTATGTAAAAGAAAAAGCCACAGTGAGTGCTCCATAACATCAGGTATCACAGATCACATACACATCCACATGTATGCATAGTGTACTGTATTTAACTCACACACACACACACACACACACACACACACACACACACACACACACACACACACACACACACATCAAAACGTCAAACGAACGCGCATTACCGTCAACAGCACGTTATCAGCGTACTTCTCCAACTTGTGAGGACTATATTCCACACCGTCAGGAGGCTAAAAGCGACAAGGCACAAGGGGAGAGCCAGAAAGACAAAGCGTATGTATTTGTCTTAGTACGGGGAAAACCTCCTCCCTAACTGGCTTACCCCGTGTCTTGCGGCGGGTAACTTCCTCCTAAGACGGGGGCCAGTAACACTCCAGTATAACAATCGCAGGAACTTTGGTACTGCCATGCAAGACTCGACCCTCACATAGACTCACGTGCACAAAGATGACTTAAAGGCGGGGGCACGGTGGGAGGGGACAACGCAAGTTTATGGCAAACCTACTTTATCATTTGCATTTCTGGACCCTCAAAGCCCTCTCCCCTAGAACTGCAACAGGTACGCCGTGTATGTAATTTTACATACAAACAGAAGCCAGCAGCTGGGGCGCACATGCACTAATGCTTGTGGTTGGTGTTCCGAACAGGTAGCGACATTGGCACCCACAAGTACCACGAGAAGTTAGCAGGTTTGATGCAGAGTGTTCTTTAAACAGTGTCATGAGAGCAGGGTTTTTACCCGTAGGCGTCGAGAATAAAGCAGATACGTGGAGGCGGGAATGGGCAGAAGGTATGTCTAACCTCAGGAGGCTGTGTGTACTAGCTAGTAGTCAACTGCTCATCGTCGTTAAGGTCGTGGTATCACGTGGACTCCGAGGAACAAAAAACCGGAAAAGCTTAGAGACACCTTGAGGGCCTTTGAGGTGAGTGAGTGAGTGAGTGAGTGAGTGAGTGAGTGAGTGAGTGAGTGAGTGAGTGAGAGAGAGAGAGAGATAGATAGAGATAGAGAGAGTGTGTGTATATGTGTGTGTTTTGTGTATGTGTGCATATATACTATACACTTGCTCATATGTGTACAAATGTTATGTGCAACATGTATAGCTCTGTATGTGTGCTTGAAAGTTTGTACATGTACATGTTGCATATGTGTGTAGGTGAAGTGTATGTACATCAAAAGAGTGATGTCCTTTCCCCCCCCCCCCCCCCCTTCCAGGAGATGCTGTCGCTGCATCACATAGTGTGCATGAAGTGGAAGACTGTGCGACACTGTGTGGTATGTACAGTGTACTCTCATCTCCCACCTGTACACATGTGGTGTACAACTTTCTTCTTAGCTGATTTTTCTTGGACATATATGTATAAACGAAAAAGCGTTACTTTTTGCTCCATCCCTCTCCCTTCTTCCCTTCCCTCCCCTCCCTCCCTCCCCTCCCTGCTCTCATCTCCCTTCCTTTTCTGACTCCTCTCTCCTCCCTCCCTTTCCAACTCCTCCTCTCTCCTTCCTCCCTTCCTTCCGCTGCCTCCATTTTTCCACCACTCTCACACTCTCACACTACATCTCAGGTTGTCTTAGAAAATGGTGCTATAGTGATACTCAGTGTGTCTAGACATTCAGGTGATCTAGAGAGAATCATGATTGACAGATCTCTTGTCAACAAGATGGAAAGCAGTGTGGTCAGAAGTGGTGAGTCATTGGTCCCCCTAATTGAAGGGAACCAATTCACTATTTTATTGCATCCCAGAACCTACAGTACGTCTAGCATGCATTTGAATTTCCCTGCATGTAGTTCAAATACTGTCAGAACAATGCTGCATAATGTACATGTGCATGTATTACTGATATACATGTAATTATTGTATTTGTGAATCAGTGAAAATAAAAAAACTTTGGGCAGTTGTTGAGTTTTAGTACAAGAGCAATAACTGTTTTGCATTGGTGTCATCCAATGTTGCTAGCATGATAGAGATGGCTATTTGATGTGCACGCGGGGTGCATACATGTGCGTGCACTGTACATGGTTGTAATGTATGGGCTCCATGTGTAAGCCTATAGGTTACTTGTTCTCATCCTTTTCTCTGCTACATGTAACCCCTGTGTGTTTTTTCTGAAGCTCTGTTTGTGCACAACGGACTTATTCTAACTTTCGTGAAGGATCAGAAACCCGTGTGGGTTACCGTTAGCAACCGTGGACCACAGTCCGTCCCAGTTTCCCTGACTCTGTCACGCACAGACTCTGGACGAAGATTGGAGAAGCTCTCAGACCCAAAGGCATGTGTCCTGGTATTCTTCTGTGCTATAGGCTGGCTGTAGTACTGGACGACAGAATTATTATTGTTACAAGTACATGTAACTTCCAAGCAGTTTAACAATTTTTCCATGCAGATAAACTCTATCAAGGGACTTCCCCATTCTACAGCTGAATATCGCGTAGCAACTAACTTGCAGCAAAATCTGGTGGTGTTCTGGTCAAAGAACATACCTGAGATGAGGGCAGCTGGCAATGTTGTCATCTTCAGATTGCAGGAGTGAGTGTGTGTGTAGCTACTAGGGGACAGAGATGCAGTGTGTGTAGCTATTAGGGGACAGAGATGCAGTGTGTGTAGCCCATTAGTGGACAGAGATGCAGTGTGTGTAGCTAATGGACGCAGTGATGCAGTGTGTGTAGCTAATGGACGCAGTGATGCAGTGTGTGTAGCTAATGGACGCAGTGATGCAGTGTGTGTAGCCCACTAGTGGACAGAGATGCAGCTAATGGAGGCAGTGATGCAGTGTGTGTAGGGGACAGTGATGCAGTGTGTGTAGCTATTAGGGGACAGAGATGCAGTGTGTGTAGCCCACTAGTGGACAGAGATGCAGTGTGTGTAGCTAATGGACGCAGTGATGCAGTGTGTGTAGCTAATGGAGGCAGTGATGCAGTGTGTGTAGCTACTAGGGGACAGTGATGCAGTGTGTGTAGCTATTAGGGGACAGAGATGCAGTGTGTGTAGTTAATGCAGGCAGTGATGCAGTGTGTGTAGCTACTAGGGGACAGTGATGCAGTGTGTGTAGCTAATGGAGGCAGAGTGATGCACCTGAACACTGTGACATTTCTCTTTCTGCTGCTGCTGTCAAAGGAGCAAGCTGGAGGTCTCCTGTGAGATCAAAACCCAACATGACCCAGTGGATGTCAGTTTTAGGTGAGACATGCAATAACCATGTATGTGTGTATTATGGTTTGGTGCTTGTGGTGCGGTGTGGTGCTTGTGGTATGGGGTGTTGTGTTATGGTGCTGTGTTATGGTGTGGTGCTGTGTTATGATGTGGTGCTGTGTTATGGTGTAGTGCTTGTGATATGGTGTGGTGCAGTGTTATGGTGTGGTGCTTGTGTTATGGTGTGGTGCTTGTGATATGGTGTGGTGCTGTGGTATGGTGTGGTGCTGTGATATGGTGTGGTGCTTGTGTTATGGTGTGGGAAATTGATGCCATGCAGGTATGAACATGTACAGTACATGTATTTATGTGATTACCACACATTTGCTGCAGCAATACTCGGAACGACATTCTGTATGTCCTTGAGAGGGTTACAAGTACCACCTACCAGACCACAGTGTACGAACATGGCAACAAGACTGTTAGTCGTGCATGTTTGTGTGTGTGTGTGTGTGTGTGTGTGTGTGTGTACATGTATGTATGTATGTATGTATGTATGTATGTATGTATGTATGTATGTATGTATGTATGTATGTATGTATGTATGTATGTATGTATGTGTATCAATATGTACATGTATGTGTGCATGATTCGTGTTGGTGTACACATATGGATGGTACACTCATTTATCACCCCACTATTCCACCTACTCATATAGCTGAAAGAGGTGTGCACTGAATCTGAAATCACCTGTAAAGGTACACTGCATGTCCAACGGATGTCGAAAGCAACACAGCGTATGCCATACTGACATGTACACGTATGTATGCATACATGTGCTGTATCAGTCCCCATGCAATTTAAATTAACACTGTTGCATGGTACTATGCGTTTTTTTGAATACATTCACCTTAATACTTAACAACATGATGTCTTCTGTATTGTAATTAACACGTGCACATTCATATATTGGTGGAACGTTGCTGTGTCTGGTCACTTGTAGTCATCATTTTCACACACACACATGCACACACTCTCTCTGAACCAGCCAGTATCACCGCTTTGGGCAGAAATAAAGAAGAAGCAAAGTTGTTGCTTGGATGTGAGGATGGCTCCATTGTGAGTGCCATGACGTGCCTTATATGGTGGAGGGGACGATAATCACATGGTAGTGACCAGTGTCCTTAGTCTGTGCGCCATCACTATGTGAGACTGCATTTTAATAGATCAGTTGAAGTGCATACATGGGCATGCACATGATACGTTAAAGGAGAGATATGTAGCAGTGTAGCAGTACCAGGGTACTGTAATACAGTGGTGGTGGGTGTTCTACTGTATGCCTGGCAATTGTATGTGTATTTTAATGCTGTGGTGTGTGCACGGTGTAATGTGTATGTGTGCACTCTTCTTACAGCTCATCCATGACAACAGTCTTGGCAAGGATTCCTTGATATCAGCCAAAGCCTTCTTTGTGAGTGCATGCCAAGGGCCTCCTCCCCCATGACCCATCTCCCTGCCTCCTCCTCCATGACCCATCTCCCTGCCTCCTCCTCCTCCATGACCCACCTCCCCGCCTCCTCCTTCATGACCCATCTCACCCATCTCCCACCTCCCCTATCTCCCTCAGTCCCCCATATCCAAGGTCCAATGGCATCCAGCGGGCACCTTTGCATTTGTGGCAAGTCCTCGTGGAGAGTTCCAGTGCTTTGACCTGGCACTAAGGCCACTGCTCTTCCTCCCAGCCAGTGAGGACCCCACCCCCACCCCCATCCTGGAGATAGGGAGCTGTTTTATGTAAGATTGTAATGTACCCCACCCCAGGCCTTTGGTATGCAGTGCTGATGTGCCTTGGATGTGTGTGCGTATGTGTGTGTATGTGTGTGTATGTGTGTGTGTGCATGAGTGTGTGTACGCATGAGTGTGTGTGCGCATGTGTGTGCATGAGTGTGTGTATGCATGAGTGTGTGTGTGTGTGTGTGTGTGTGTGTGTTATCCCTTGTGTGTTAGTTTTATTTTCCACATTGTTTCAGTCCATGCGTTTTCTTTCATATCGTCTGGTTTAATATATCCATTATCATCTTTGCCAGGGCCCCAGGCCAACTAGAGGATGTGGGATGGGCTTCAGAGTCAAGTGTTTTTCAAGACACTCCTGAGGACCATGGAGCCTATGACAGCTTCTTGATGGTGTTTGATACGTACGTTTAAATACGGCCGCAATGGTGGCAATCAACAGTTATGTATGTAGCCAATGTGCACTACAATGTATGTACGTGTGAGATGTGTATAGTATGAGCCTGTGTCTAGGCACCACATCTGTTGATTTTCTTGACTTCCAATTAGGTCAAGTTATTTTAATGTTTTTTTTAAAAATCCCTGAAGTGACTTTTTCGCTTGCTTTTCTTTCTCCCTCTTCCACCCCCTTCTCTCCCTCCTTCTCCACCTACACCTCTCCTTTCCACTCCTCTCACCCTTATCTCTCTCTCCCCCCTCCCCTCTGTTCTCTCCTTCCTCTCCTCTCCCCCTAGAGGTCCTCTGGTACTCCTTAGACTGGACCTTGGCCTTCTGAGCAGAGGGAAGGTGGGTCCACCAGAGCTGGCCTGTGAGTACATCAGGATGAACTGTGTTGACCAGGTACTGCACCACCACGTACATGAAAATGTGGCTAGATGTGGGTCATACACCTTCACTTTTGGGATCACAGTGTGGCCTTAGATGATGCTGCACACTTCACACACACTTACATGTACACAGAGGGCTCGTGTGTATACACATACAATGGAATGTACCACATACATGTACATGTCACGCCAGTTAGGCATGAGAAAATGATTGCACTCGAATGTACTATTGTAATAGCTGCATTTATTTGGTGGGCAAAATTTTTTAAATATGGCCAATAGCGTGTTTGACGTCCATTTCTCTCTTCCTCAGGCCATTTCCTTGCTTTCCAGCCTCAACTGGAGTTCCCAGTCATCGGATTGTTTTGCATGTGTGACTTTAATTGTTGACCACCTTCTGGTGCAGCCACTGAATGCACATAATGAGAGTAAGATGGTTGCAAGAGAGGGGAGAGATGGGAGGAGGAAGGGGAGAGATATGGGAGGAGGGAGGGAAAGATGGGAGGAGGGGAGGGGAGAGATGGGAGGAGGGGAGGGGAGAGATGGAAGGAGGGGAGGGGAGAGATGGGAGGAGGGGAGGGGAGAGATGGGAGGAGGAAGGGGAAGATGGGAGGAGAGAGGGAAAGATGGGAGGAGGGAGGGGAGAGATGGGAGGAGGGGAGGGGAGAGATGGGAGGAGGGGAGGGGAGAGATGGGAGGAGGGAGGGGAGAGATGGGAGGAGGGAGGGAGAGATGGGAGGAGGGGAGGGGAGAGATGGGAGGAGATGGAGAGGGGAGGGGGAGATGGGAGGAGGGGAGGGGGATATGCAAGGAGGGGAGGGAGAGATGGGAGGAGGGGAGGGAGAGATGGGAGGAGGGGAGAGAGATGGAAGGAGGGGAGGGGAGATAGGAGGAAGGGAGGGAGAGATAGGAAGAGGGGAGGGAGAGATAGGAGGAGGGAAGGGAAAGGTAGAAGGGTAGGGTAGAGGTGGGAGGAGAGTGGGAAAGATGGGGTGGTGAGGAGGGAGAGTAGGGTGGGGAGGGAGGAGGAGATTGAATCAGTTGGAGAGAAACAGCTTGATTTTAAAGTAGAACTTTACATACATGTATGATGTATGTATCTGTATACTTTTTAGCACATTTGGCATTGGTATTGTGTTTTAGTTAACATCCTTTTTTACAAGCTGTGTGTTCAGTACACACTCAGCTATTCACTGACTTTGTTGTGAGGATGGGTGAGAAAGGAGGTGGGGTTAGTGCCATCTTCTGATGCCCTGCTCACTTCAGGGCTGTTGGAGGAATCACTGGACTCTTTCCTGGCTCCGTCCAGACCCCTCTGTCGTCAGGTAAAAAAGGTTTACAAAGTCCACATCAAAAACCTTGCAAGGCGGTTCTTCCAACTGCTCTTAAGGTATACAAACGTATGGAGAGCATATTTGAGAATGAGGCATCATATTGGCCATCCCTCAGGTACAGACGGCTTGACAGGGCCCTGCGACTCGCTGAGAAGATCAAAGCCAAGGATTTATTTATGGTATGGAGTAGTGTGTTTGTTGTGTGTGTGTGTGTGTGTGTGTGTGTGTGTGTGTGTGTGTGCTTGTATTTGAGTGTGCATCACGTTGTGTTGTGTTGTATGCGTATAATGTGTATTTAATGAATCGTCATCCAAATTATAGACCTAACAAAAAAATTTTCATATGACCTCCATGTGATAATAGCAGTGTCATGTGACCTTCCCATTAGGGGTCACATGATCACCCAGAGGGTCATATGACCTCCCCCTACAGTAAAATAGAAGAGTCATGGATGTGACATGATCCTACACCTCCCGTAGGACCTCCACTTTGCAGCACTTGATTGTGATGAGAAGGCCCTAGCAGAGAAAGCGCAGGAGCTGGCTAACAAACAGCTTGTCAGTGACTCGCCTATTGGTAAGAAAGATGATGACATTGCACTTGGGTGTAAATTGCGTGCACACACCTGCAATGCTATCTTCTTCAGTAACATGTACATGTACATGTAGTGCATGCGTGTGTACTTATATAATTATAAATACAACTTGTACATATGTATACACAACCTACATATGCATGTACATACATGTACACATTGGTCTGTATGGATGTTCTTACAGCATGCGTGTGCATGTATGAGTGTGTGGTGAGGACGTGATGATTTGTGTTATGAAGTACATGTATTTTTAAAAGTAAAATGTGCCATCATTGAATTGATATACATGTTTGTTGTGTACGTGACACAAAATTACCTGTACCAGGTCCCTCCCCCCACTCCTGTGCTAATTAAATACAGTGCCTTGTGTTTGTACAGATAGTCTTCAGACTGTACTGTCACTGGGTGATGAATATGAAATCATAGAGTCTGAGAATTCCCATCCTCGTGAAGTGATGTCGTCTACCAGTTTGCGTGAGAAAGTGAACAAGCCACAGATCAAGGTGCAACACTCCAGTCCCCAGCTCTTACATCTTCGGGATATTAAGAGCATCTCTTCAGGTTGGCTAACAAGCAGGCCGTACTTCATACCCACCATTTCATACACTCCCTATGTACATCTACACATGTGTGTAACAGTCATTCCTCGAATGGCCACACCTTCTTGTCTGGGTTATTCTGGTTTGTTTTACCCTCAAATGATTAAACAGATCACAGACTGTCTGTTGATCTTAGGATAGGAAGTTAATTTGAGACATATGCTGTTTTGCCAGTACGCATTCACACTATGTTACTTGGCTGTGTCATTGCTCAGGCATAGTGGTATTGTTTATTACTTGGCTGTGTCATTGGTTGCAGGCATAGAGGTATTGCATGTTACTTGTCTGTATCACTTGTAAGGTGAAGTGGTCCTCACAGATGACATCATGCATGGTTTCCCAAACATGGAGAATTAATTTAACTCTCAATTGCTGCCAAACATTCTACTATGCTGATATGAAGAAATTATAATGATAGTCAAACGAATCTTGTCAAAAGACAGTTATATTAAATCTTGAATTAATACATTCAAACCAGATAGTATGACCACTCATTTCAAGTTAACCCTTTGAACGCCTGATGTGTTTCTTATTGCACTGTAATGCATGGTAATGAACAAAGTGCCAATCAAATGGTAAATAACCACATCATGAATTATTAAATCCTGGTACTGGTGAGGTGGGACTCCACAATAGACATGCAATCTGCACGTTTAGAACTAACATGTAGCCATGGTAACTGCTGACATGCATATACAGCCATGCACTAAACCAACATATCGCTCTCCTCCAATAAAAAATGTGCAAACCTACTGTTGACCTGGGAGTACAGTGTTAACAGTTTATGTTGCGCAGTAGTAATTTGCAAAGTGATGCAAATTATTACTATATTTGTAAGCACAGTCCCCACACTGCTTCTTTATCACAATTAACTCCCAAATCCTCCCTCTTAACAAAGGAGTCTAGCATGGTATACATGTTTACCTCATCAACCACAGTTGCATCCTAGCTCTTTCACACCATTTAGTCTTTTAACATGCTTTAATTCAGAAGAGTTGAAAGAGACATCCACCAAGCAAGATGTGCATGAATGTCATGAGAACAGATCGTCATGCATATAATTATGCCCTTGGCCTTTAAAGGGTTAATAGTATTAAATTAATAAATGTCAAAACTGCAAAGCTACTATTTCATTATTTTTATTTATTTGATTTTGAGGTTTTTGGTCAAACTATTGTTTTTTTTTTTTATGGATCAATCCTTAATATGCAATTTAATAATATAACTAAGTTTTTTTCCCCCCAGCATGTCTTCTCTGCTGTTAAGGTTTCTAGCAGCAATATTCCGTGATTGTGGGACACTTATTCACACATGCTCACTAACATGCTTTGTTATGCACTCCCACAGATGAGAGCTCTTCCACTGAATATAGCGACACAGAGCACTCCCAAGGGCAGCAGGAACCACGGCAGGTAAGGCAGTGCACTAAGTTATGTATATTATATATTTCTGGTACTTGTACCAAAAGTACGTGTATATGGGACATTATGCACCCTTCTAGTATTTTCCAGGACAAGCCAAAGAGGAACGCTCGGATTAAATTGTATGAAAATTCAGTGTCTTATATCTTCATAATGGAAGGACCAATTTTTGATTTGTAAGAATCATTTGGTAGAGGAACTTAGCAGATAGCAGTAAAATAATAATACTACCTGCGAGGGTGATTATTCTGTATACCGTTCCATACAGCACTGCAAGCTGACTATGGTTATAAAAACAAAAAAAAACCATGTGTAACTAAGTCTGCTTGCAGTAAGTACCCAGCATGTCACCATCAATCTGTTAGTACCATTCTATTTGGCTTGTGTTCCTCCCCAACTTAATTTAATGTTTCCAAGTACTCACTCTCTCTCCCACAGTCCCGTGGCAAGAAGTGATTATGACCACAAGGAAGAAGATCCAAGTGTTCACACAGGAATGGCAGCCATATTGTTTTCACTAATGAACCTTGCCTAGCTGACCATGCAGGTGCAATAGACCAAACGTGTATGTGTGCACTTTTTGATCCCTGTAAGCAGTGTTGCAAACTGCTGTTAATACGGTTGTGTCTTTAAACGTCAGTTCTACCATCACCGAGAAGGGGCCTTCCATGTTTCTGCAGATAATGGTTGGCAGAAGACATCTACATGTAGCAACTCGTGTAGGCATGAATGTAACATTACTTTAATAAGCCATCTAGTTGCCCACCAATAAGGGTCTCATGCATAACAGTTAGTTATAATCCGTAGTATTCATTGTCAGTCTCATTTTGTATATGGAGCAGGCCAAGTCCAATAAACATTTTTTTCAGACCTGAAAGGTCTAATAAATTTTAAAATTGTTTATTCAGCATAATCGTACCAGGGGCAGAAATGCCACATGGCAGCTCTTGCATCCAACTTGTCCAGTTTCATTGGTGCCAACTGATGCCATTCCTTGGGGCCTGGAGTTTAACATCATGACTGTCTTGCGGTCGTTTTCTAATGACACAGCAAAAGGCCTCCTAACGGCACATCAGTAGGCCTCTTAACAACACAGCAGTAGGCCTCCTAATGGCACAGCAGTAGGCCTCCTAATGGCACAGCAGTAGGCCTCCTAATGGCCCATCAGAAGGCCTCCTAATGGCTCATCAGAAGGCCTCCTAATGGCACAGCAAAAGGCCTCCTAACGGCACAGCAGTAGGCCTCCTAATGGCACAGCAGTAGGCCTCCTAATGGCCCATCAGAAGGCCTCCTAATGGCTCATCAGAAGGCCTCCTAATGGCACATCAGTAGGCCTCTTAACAACACAGCAGTAGGCCTCCTAATGGCACAGCAGAAGGCCTCCTAATGGCACAGCAGTAGGCCTCCTAATGGCCCATCAGAAGGCCTCCTAATGGCACAGAAAAGGCCTCCTAACGGCACAGCAGTAGGCCTCCTAATGGCACAGCAGAAGGCCTCCTAACGGCACTGCAGTAGGCCTCCTAATGGCACAGCAGAAGGCCTCCTAACGGCACAGCAGAAGGGCTCCTAACGGCACAGCAGTAGACCTCCTAACGGCACATCAGTAGGCCTCCTAATGGCACATCAGAAGGCCTCCTAACGGCACAGCAGTAGGCCTCCTAACGGCACATCAGTAGGCCTCCTTCAGGTCTCTGTACTCAAAACCTGCTTGATTCTGCCATCATCCAGTTCTTTGGTGGGGATGCAAAATGAATAGAGTTTCTATTTAGTTACTCATACCTGTGCTATGCGGGCGGGCATTTTATATTTCGGTATACTGTAATACCTGGCACGATTGATAAGAATTCAATTAATTAATTTTTTAAAAATAAAATAAAATAAAAATACGTTGAAGAATCGTGGTGGACCTTGTTTGGTGAGTGCGAGTTCGTAGCGGGTGCCTATGTCGAAGGTCAGTGCATATGGTACTGTTTGGGGAAACATGTGAGACAATTAGTGTACCACGGCATGGGCAGCTGGTGGGGAGTTTGAGTCTAATAATACTTCAATGCGTGTAGAATATCTATGGTGTGGATACCCATCCTTGTTGATTTAATTTGTTTTTTAAAAGCGGTAGAGGCCTACTCCTCCGTACGTGCAAGGGCTTCCCTTTTTATTACAGATTCTAGCCTATCCATCGATATAAGAGCATCTATGCGAATACCTATCAATATTGAGTATCGAAATCTGGCGCCAAAATGAGGGCCTATCTATAGATATGTGCTAATATTTGCCCCGTAACCATGCACCCCATCTAGGGCTGCCAACTTTCTTCTGAGGATAATTACGACTTTTAACAGAACTAACTAATTCTATTAATTGTCTTCCGGCCAAACGAGTTGGCAGCGCTGGGCTCCAGAAGCTGTCCGATCATTACTTAATAAGAGGGTGAGGCCTACCCGGATTCGTCACTGCGTAGGCGCCAACAGCAATACCCTAGTACGTATACAACTACAATTTAATTTCGTTTTGTTATTTTGTGTTGTTCATAAATTTTATTGCAAGAGCAGCCTGATTGTTAGTGTACTTGTAAACAGTAGTTTGTGGTAGAGATGCAGCGGTTTTCTATGTTCTAATTTTGCGAATTAGAAGGGAAAAAATTCATTTGGGAAAAACCCCTGCGTCTCAACCACAAACCACCACTCTACTACCGTGATAAGTACATGTTTCTCTCGGGATTTGACTCTGTAAGCTAGCACAAATCCTGATGCACTCAGATACAATTTGCCGTCCAACAAAACACACATGCACGCCTAGTTTGGGGACTCGACTGATGTATAGCACTGGGAAAAGTTTCGTGTTCCCATCCTTGGATTTTGATCCATGTTCCCAGGGTTTTCCCAGGTTAGCAGTTTTCTTTGCTAACCACATCTAAGGTACAATGTTGACATAAGCCATTCCACCCAGGGAATGTGGATCAAAATCCAAGGATGGGAACACGAAACTTTTTCCTGTGTTATAGTACAACCATCAGTCGGGTCCCCAGACTAATGCACACCTGCACTCCCGAATCTCCACCCCCTTCCCGCATCTCTCGTGATCCTGAACATCCTTCCTAACTACAAACTAATGTTTCTTTCAAACTGCTGAGTCCATAAACCTGCTAGGTCGATAAATGATCCTACCACTTCTTGTATTCTTTACAGTAGGACTACCCAGAAGTTCCAGGTTGCTTCCTGTTAGAGATAACTTGAACTTATTCTGGCTTTGTTCTTTATATCCTTTTGGTGGGTAGGAGTTCACATCCTGGCTGGGTCCTGTTGAGGACTGGATTTGATCTGGACACACCTCCACCTAGCCCAGGCAGAGATCTCTGTACTGTATCACCCTCAGACTCTGTTGGTTGTCGGTTGGCTGTCATTTTCTGCTTCCAGTTCCACTTCCATAGGACGGTTCTTGGAGGCTTTCATAAACTGCCTGTTTCGATGTAACAACTGGCCATTCACTTCCACCGTATATGACCTATCCGAGAGGTGACCTCTACAATACCCTCGCATTCACTTCTACCATATATGACCTATCCGAGAGGTGACCACTACAATACCCTCGCATCCACTTCCACCGATATGACCTATCCGAGAGGTGACCTCTACAATACCCTCGCATCCACTTCCACCGATATGACCTATCCGAGAGGTGACCTCTACAATACCCTCACATCCACTTCCACCGTATATGACCTATCTGAGAGGTGACCTCTACAATACCCCCACATCCACTTCCACCGTGTATGACCTATCTGAGAGGTGACCTCTACAATACCCTCACATCCACTTCCACCGTATATGACCTATCTGAGAGGTGACCTCTACAATACCCTCGCATCCACTTCCACCGTATATGACCTGAGAGGTGACCTCTACAATACCCTCACATCCACTCAGTCTTCTTAGCTCAAAGGTCCTGGAGCAGTACTGAATCTCCTATGTTCAGAGGCTTTAGTGTTTTTCCCTTTCCTTTAGCTTGAGCTCTGTCTTTCCACCTTCTTTTCCCACATCTTCTGTGGTGGGTCTGGATCTAGTTTCCCTGCACTCACCGGAACCGCTCCTCGGGTTCGCCGAGCAAACAATCGGTGACATGGGGTGGAGTCAAGTCCCACAGTAGGGGTATTGCGCCATTCTAGAAGAGCCATGTATGGGTCTGAACTTCGCTTGGACAGCCACTTCAAAATTCTAACTGCGGATTCCACCTTCCCATTTGATTGGCTATGATAGGAAGAGGAGATTGTGTGAACAAACTCCCATGCCCTTGAGAAGGCTTGGAATTAATCTTGGGCTCTCCTTAGGGTAGACTCGCTGCCCATGTGGCTGGAATGTAACCGCTTCAGATAGTCACTGTGTAACGGCTTTGGTACAACCACTTGACTCTCCTTATAGACAATACTGTCTTGCACCACCATGGTATCTTGAAAGTTTCAGTATGGCCTGATCAACACTGATACCTCTTGTATCTTTGTGGGCCACCTGAGCCAACATCCGCTGTTCTTCATTACTGGCAGCAACATGTTTCACTTCTTCCATCCGTTGATCAGATACTGGAACAAAATTCCATTCCTCTATGACATTCAACTTCTTGGTCACTATCTCCGCTCGTATTGACTCACGTTCCAATTGGAACACTTCCAGATTTGCCACCTCTTCTTATTTTGCCCTTTCAGCTGGCAATCTTGACAGTGTATCAGCAATCAGCTGTTGCTCTCCCGGATGATAAATTACTTCCAGGTTGTATCTTTGCAATTGGCTGTAGCCTCCGTGGTGCTGAGAGTAACGACTTCTTCGCAATGACTTCTAACGGCTTATGGTCATTCTCCACCACTGTTTTCTTACCATAAATGTACTGGTCAAATTTTCGACATGCAAAAAATATAGCGAGACACTTCAGTTCTATTGCTATGTAGTTTTTCTCACTGTTGGTCAGTGATCGAGACACTGATGCCACAGGCCATCTTGTAACAGAGTCGCTCATAGTCCCTCACCGCTGACATCACATTGAATTACCACATGTTTGTTGACATCATTGAATGTTTGGAACTGGTCCTGACTGATGATACCTGTTCGGTCTGTCCCCATTGGAATTCTGCTTCCCCCTCTGTTAAACGATGCAACGGTTCACTGGCTTGAGACAACTTAGGTATGAATCGTGCAAGATAGTTACACATACCCAAAAAGCGTCTCACATCTGATGCTGAAGTAGGAACCACCATGTTTTCAGAACTGACACTTTGGCCGGACCTGGCTGGATTCCTTGGGGGGACACCCAATGCTCTATGTAAAAGAGCTCTGAGAAATGTAGTCTCATCTTGTCCTTATTGAACTTCAGAATTTGTTCTCTAGCTCTCCACAACAACTGCAACAATGCCTTGTTATGATCCCAGCGAGCTTCTTCCTCACTTTTCCCTTTTCCAAACACAAGTATGTCATATGCCACCATTACCACACCCTGAATGCCATGCAAAGCTCCTTGCAGTCTACTATGGAACTCCTCGGGTGCTGAGGATAGGCCAAATGGCATTCGTGGATCCAGGCATACCCTCACAAGTATCTTGTCTACCTTCCAAACTGCTGTTAGGTTGCTTATCCACTCAGTGGGTGTCTCTACTCGAGCCATCATTCTGGACTTCTCCAAACTTCTCAGCTTTTGGATCACCAATGCTTTCATGACATGTGGAATCCTCCTTGGTCTGTTCTGCACCGGAGGGATCAAAGGGTCCGTCTCGATGTTGTACTTCCCTGGTAAGCGGCCAATCCCTTTAAACACGTCTGAGTAATCGTCCAGAATCTGTTTCCTTGTGAGATTTAGCTTTGCCTCTACAAGGCATACTGACTCCATCTCATACGTGTATGACAGTAGATTTTGTTTCAGACATGTGTCCAATGACAAGGGTGTGTGATGCCTTGTCTCTAACAGTTCAAACTCCAACCGCGTTGGTTTTCCATCTCTATTACTAATATCTACCCAAACGACTCCCAATATTTTCCTTGCTGTTCCATCATACATGTTCAATGTTGTTCTGCTAATTCGCAACCTTGGTTTTCCCAGTTTTTCATAGTCTCGGACTGACAACATTGCAGGCTGCCGTGTCCAACTGACATTCAACCATTTGACCTGTAAGAGGCACCTTTGCTAGCAGCTTTTTCCCTATCTTCTCTACCAAAATGAGTAGCACTACCTCCTCTGATCCTGAGTCTGACAGGGTATCTGAGACCATATGAGTGGACGTGTCACTTGCCCGACATACTCTTGCAAAATGGCCAAGTACTTGACATTTGGCACTTTTTTTTCCCATACGGAGGGCACTGCCTCGGTTTGTGGTCATAACCACATCTGGAACATCCAGCTTGATTTGACCACTGTTTCCTAGGTTGGTTTGGTTCCATTCTCCTAACTGCCCCTTGCAGATCCAGTTTTCTTCCTCGGGACTTCCAACTTTGTTTCCCAATTGCTGCCACTTCTTTTCGAATCTCTATCACAAATGGGTCAATTGCTCTGCCTGATTGCTTGAGTTGAAAGAACTTTTACCTATAATAACATGCTTGCTTGTTCTGCGTGCGCTCAACTCATCTAGCTTGACAGAAACAACACTGAACTAGCCTCTGTTTGTCTCACTGTCGAATTCCATTGTTTCATACAAATCGTTTACACGTTGGCCAACTATTTGCAGGAAAATGGCCAACTTCACCTGTTCTGTTGAAACTCTTGCTTAAACCTTAGCCATCCATCACTTAGGTCGCCTTCGCCTATTGGTGCAGGGGCTAAATACTTCTCCATCTCAACTCTGCTGGTAACTGTCTCCTCGTCGTCTTGTTCTTTTCAGCTCAATTAGAGAAATCCCACTTCTGACACCATGTTTCTCTCGGGGTTTGACTCTGTAAGCTAGCACAAATCCTGATGCACTCAGATACAATTGCTGTCCAACAAAACACACACATGCACGCCTTCACTCCCAAAACTCCACACCCTTCCCGCATCTCACGTGATTCTAAACACATGTATTGTATAATTTTGCCGCAAATTAGCTGAGGTTAAGACATATAAGCTAATTAATTTTATTAAAGATGGAGGTGCCGTATAAACACGGCTGTTTTATTGCGTTGAATCGGTGGAAACTTAGTACGCACGCACCATGTAAAAATTTCCTCTAGCAACCTCCTTAGATACCATGGATGCATGTCACTTCACAACGGCTTACAAATGCATGGCGTCTCGAAACTTTTAAGATGTATGAAGCAGTCCCTGAATCTGTTTTTATGCATTTTCTGATTTTAAATTTCTATTATTTCGTGCATTGCTGGACCATAAAGCACAAAACATATTTCAATTATGTTGCTACTCCTGCAGTTTTCCTAAGCAAATGATTAAAGGAACTAAAAGGCTTGCCTACCAGATTATACATAGCAACTGTTATGAGACCTTTTTAAAATCTGTATATTGGAAATCCAATGCATCTATCTACAAGTCATGAAATAGATAAAATGTTACACATCACACATACAGGTGTACATTACTATAGAATCATTATGTAGGTTCGTTCAGGTATTGTCGTGTTCACGCGTAGGATTAATCAATAGGCAGAACGACTATAGTAGAGAACGCACAGGAACGAACCAGGAAATACAGCGCACACCAAGAAATATGAATGAGAAACATATGCACTCAAATGCCTTAAATGAGAAAAGGTCAATGGAATGTTCTAGAATGTGCATGCCATAAATTAACCACAACACCTCATGAGGTTCCCAGGCCAAAAAGGATAAATTTCACTTGTGTTGTCTTGCTGACCTTCTGGGATTTCCAGGACCATACTCTGTACCATTAGGAAGACGATGGTTACGAGTAGACGTCTTTGGTAGGTCTTTGGGCAAGAGAGGAATCTGAAATTCTGTGGTGACTGCCTTGGCTCCCTCTTCTGACTGGGTTGTGTCCAGGTCCATCTCTGAGGGCTGGTTAGCAGTTTCCAGTGTGGAGGAAGAGGATGTTGGAGTTTCCCCAGGATCTGCATCTTCATGCTCACCATACCTTGGCCTGAGCTGCTCAATATGGCGTCGCCACGTACCCCCTTTTGGGAGTACTTAAATAATCACACTGCGAGTCCCAAACACTTTAGTGACAACTGCTGGGACCCATCTAGGGTATCTGTCTCGCCTTGGACCACAATACAGCGCATAGCATGGGGGTCCAACCTTGAAAATGTGATGAACTGTTGCTTGCTGGTCACTGATTTCTTCCGCCTGTGATTTTGTAGTTTCTCTGGCTTGCCGTCCCTGAAAGATGTGTGCTGGTGAAGGAAGAAGGATGTCAGTTTTGCTCCTAATTTGGCGTCCATTGAGGAACTCGCTTGGAGAATATCCCACTGCCAGAGGAGTCCGATGGTACTGCATGAGAAACTCTTGCAGTGCAGTCTTTGGTGGGAGTGAGGACTTCACAAGAGTTTGTTTGAAAGTCTGTACGAGATGCTCCGCTGCTCCATTTGTAGCTGGGTGCACCTGTGAGGTGAATAATGCCCCTTTCCCGACACCATGCCTGAAATTCCTCTGAAAAGAATGTTGTAGCATTGTCTGAGACGATTGTGTGCGGTTATCCAATCCTGCTCCAGCAAGTCTGTGGTGGCTTTGGTTGACATTGAAGTAGTAGGATGGATACATGGGTATTTGGAATAGGCGTCCACCAGTACCAACCAGTTGGTTCCCAGAAAATTAACTGCATGATCAACTTGGATTCTGCTCCACGGTTTCTCCGGTAGCATCCATGGGTGATTAGCAGTCTTGGCTGGTTTGGTTTGGTGTTCAGCACAGGTTTGGCACTGATGACATTGGTTTGTGATGTCTGTATCAATCCGTGGCCAGTATACTGCTGTGCGAGCTAGTTGTTTCATCTGTTGAATTCCAAAATGACCTAAATGAAGGAGTTCCAGGACTTGTGGCTGAAGGCTGGGTGGAATAACAACTCTTGTCCCATGAAGGAGGCATCCATGCAATGTAGAAACTGACATTGAAAGCTTCCTGAATTGTTCCACAGATAGTCCTGTGCTTGGTCATCTGGCGTGGCCTTTGCTGGCCATTCTTCCCTGCAGTATCGCATCACACTTGAAATTACTGGGCCCTTGGCGGACTCCTGGGCCAAAATACCAGGATCAGTTGGGTTTAACTGCAGACTGATGACTCTGATAGTGTCTCACTTTCCTCCCCATCGAAAGTGGCATCTGGCCCGCTGGAAGGCAACTTAGTACATCTGCATTGCCCTTCTGTACTCGATGGAATAGTCGTATTGGGTGAGCATCAGTGCCCATCTTGCTAGTCTGTTGGCAGCCAGTGCTGGAGTTGCTTTAGTTATCAGAGGTCTGTGATCTGTCACCAGGAAGAAATGTCGACCATAGAGAAACAAGTTTCTTGAGGGCAAAGATAATAGCCAGGGCTTCCTTTTGAATTTGGCTATATACATTGTGTGTCTGTGAACGTCTTTGAAATGTTGATGATAGGGCGCTCACTGCCATTCCATAGCGGTGGCTCCAAGACCAACTTCTGATGCATCGCAGGATAACCCAACAGGAAGTGAAGGATCAAAATGGACAAGAACTGTGTCAGCACAAAGCATGTTCTTCAGTGCCTGGAATGTTGTCTGTTCTTCAGCACCCCATTTCCATTGAATTTCCTTCTTGGTTAGCCGGTAGAGTGGTTCAGTGGTGGTGGCCATATTGGGTAGGAACTTGTTGTAGAATTGGACAGATCCAAGAAAAGAGCGTAGACTTGTGACATCTGTAGTAGGTGGCATCTTCACGACTGCATCAACTTTGTGTCCCTTTGCATGCACTCAAGTGCCTTAAATGGGAAAAGGTCAATGGAATGTTCTAGAATGTGCATGCTATAATGCACTTATTAATTAACCACAACAGGTATCATCTCAGCTGAAATCAGTACTATTGTACCAGTACAATTAAATGAGTATACATGTAAATGGTTTATATGTGCGAACAAGGGTATTGAAATATGGGTGTATGCTTTCAATACCCTAAATAGCCAAAATCCATATGCCATCTTCTTAAGAAGGGTACCACATGAGATTTCAGTATGTGCATTTTAGTGGTTACTGTACCAGTGGGGAAATTAATTTGGTATAACTGCATAAAGTTGTCGATATCTTGTTCTGTAGTGGTTTATTAAGCATACCTAGTGCATTAATGTCAACATCAGTAACCACATTATCATATGTGGCATGGCATTTCTGGAATAGGGTAAACTACACTTCTGGCTTATAAATTCCACTTCTGGCTTATAAATTCCACTTGCCCAAAAGTGATGGACAGTGTTGTTTACAATGCCATTGCAGAGGGTTGCAGTGTTGTTGACCTAATAGAAAGAAAAGCATCTAGCTTAAATTATTAGCATCGCTCTATGGACAAGGTTTCCTACAAATGCACCACTATAGTAGGCTTGACGCTGTACGTGACAGGAGGCCAATGCATTGTCAAGAGCTTTGACAAAGGGACCTACTTCTTTGTGGAACTCCTTTTGGTGCATTCTATTGATTTTTGCTAGCTGAGATGTCTGTAAATGTAAGATGTCTGCAATTTTTTATTTTAGTGCTCAGTTACTATGTTCACTTTCCCACTTCTTCATTTCACATATGTATGTGCAAATACTCTCGATCACAGATGCATAATTTGTTAGCTCCTCAGGTGATAGAGAAAGATTTAGGAGTAGAATCTCTTCCATCATCTGGATACTGGATTTCACTGCTTGGGATTCATCCAAGAGTTCCCTTCTCTTCATTTGTGCATCATAGTACCGTGTAGCTAATACCACAATCACTAGCCTTCAAATAATTTTAAATGGCATTCTTCTTCCATCAATGAGAACAATCTTAGAAAGATGCCTAATGTAATATGTAGACCTGGGGGGCATACTTTTGAAAAATGATCTTATCCATTCACATTGTAAATAAGATTTTACCTGTGTTAGGGGAAAAGGCTGATAGATGACGTTATTGAATGACTTGGCATGTTTATAATTCCCTCCTGATTGCATAAACCTCAAGTGAATCTGTGATCATCACAAAGTGACTTGATTGTTCTGCATTCTGCAGGCTGTACACCTGGATCAGGCTGTAAGATCAGATTCTCTTATATGATAAGACACCATAAGCAACAGTGACGACCTATAAAAGATGTTGTATGATATTGATACAAATACAATAGTATATACTTACCACTTGCACCAGAGATGCCATATATTTGGCCCAGGAACTCATAATCTCCGTAATGAACAGTCTAATTCTTCTCTCTCCAGGATTTTATACTATTGATCCAAAATTTTATTTACTCATGCTCACCTCCGTATGTGTGGATGGCAAATCATTGCTGATACTTATTCCGAAGACAATGAATTGGTCCGAAGCATATGAGGTACAACTGTAGATAGGTGCTTTATGTCTTGTAGATGTGCAAAACCTTGCACAGATCCTGCATAACATTGCTAAATGGTCTGCATGTTCCTCAATTATGTGACTTTACGCAAGCACTCATCTCAAACTATGTGAAAGTCAACATTTTTGCCATATTATAGAGTACGAGGGGAAAAAACACTCATACCTGGTTACTTTGTACGTGTTGTATAATGACACAGGAACGCAGATGCATGTATGTAGGCAGAATCGCTGGGAAAACTGCAGGAAGCTGAAAAAGTGACCTTCAATGCACACCGCTCTAACCGCTCGTTGTAAACGTAACTCAACTAACACATGCGCAGTAGACAGGAACCAAAAACTGAAGTTGCATGCTTGCAACAAGAAAACCATCTAGGACTGCGCCACAACATGCTATGTGCCAAACCTTGTACACTGCCACCCAATACCAGACATATCGAGCTTTTCGAAGCATACTTGGTTGTTAGACTGGTTGCTAAAAGGATGTAAACTAAATACCGTAAACTTCTATTTATAAACTAAGTTTCCAACTGCAAACAGCCATGTAAAAAGTGCTTGTCTGGCAAGCGGTCGGCTGGCCATGCGGCAAAATTTTTTAAAGTGGCATCTGTCTGGCGGTACTGTTCTTGCGGTGTCGATAAACCTCTGAAGCTCCTTCAGAAATTTACTTCGTAGGCCATAAACCTGTTGACAATATAATTGAATAGGTTTAATATTGAATAGGCATATTACTCCGTACGTGTTTGTGATTAAAATGCAGGCGACAGGATCGAATCTACACAGGCTGACTGTGAGTCTGGCTGGCTGGCTCAAAAAGCGGCATTTTCCGATGGAAACAAGATAGGAACTTTCCAAGAGAAGCTAGTTGCTGCGAAGAAGCTACTCTAGCCAGATAGTCGACTATCGAGAAACCTACAGTTCTTTAAAATTAATCCATGCATGCTTGACAGCGTACTGTCTCTGGGACGGACGCGATCCCACTTATGCAGCAGGTGGTATGCTATATTGACGATACTTTGATCACGGTTAGAGAGGATAGAGATCATTTGAACAATTTTAGAGGAAGTATTGAAACGGTTAGAGCAACATGGTATTACTGTTTGAACGGACAAATGTATGTTCATGTCCCCTTCAGTAGATTTCCTGGGACACAGAATTGATGCAGAAGGACTGCATCCTTACTGGACAAGATAGAATCTATGGTAAAGGCCCCTGCTCCAACTGAACTGAAATCGTTCTTGGGGATGGTGAATTATTATGGTACGTTCTTGCCAAAATGGTCGACACATTTAGCTCCCTTGTACCAACTGTTAAAAAAAGGGAATCCATGGATTTGGACAGAGGGTTGTGCTAGTTCTTTTGCTCATGTCAAACTGCTGCTTAGTTCACCACAGGTATTGGTTCATTGTGATCCAGAATTACTGCTAAAACTGGCAGCAGATGCGTCATCATATGGGGTTGGGGTTGTTTTGTAAGGACGGGTTGGAACGCGCCATTGCTTATGTCTCCCACACCCTCACTTCAGCAGAAATCCAGTATTCGCAGTTGGATAAAGAGGCATTAGCTTTAATTTTAGGTATTAAAAAGCTCCATCAGTTCTTGTATGGATGCACGTTCACTATAGTGACTGACCATAAGCCACTGATAGCTATTCTTGGGCCAAAAACAGGAATTCCAACTCTGGCAGCATATAGACTTCAACGTTGGGCCATACTGTTGTCTGCTTATACTTACAATATTCAGTTTCGTCCCACAGATCAACATGGAAATGCAGATGGGTTGTCCAGGCTTCCATTAAAGGATTTGTAGCCAGATGAAGAGGGTTTGGAGGCCGGCATGTACAGTGTAATGCAGATTGAAACACTTCCAGTTACTGCAGATCAACTAAGGAAGATGACTCGCTGTGATCCTGTGTTGGGAAAAGTGTTATATTATGTGAAAACAGGAGACTGGTCCATGGTAGTATCAGAGGAGATGCAACCGTACAAAGTAAGGCAGCATACTTTGTTGTGGGGAATTCGAGTTTTCATACCTAGTCAGCTTAGGAAGGAGAACTTCTCCAGGGGCACCCAATGATGTCAAAAATGAAGGCATTAGCTAGAAGTCATGTTTGGTGGCCTTCCATGGATAGTGAGATAGAATTGTGTGTACGTTCATGTGCATCATGCCAAGCAGTCAAACCTCTGTGCCAAGAGCCCCATTGCATCCATGGGTATGGCCAGCTAAGCCATGGCAGTGGATACATTTGGATTTTGTGGGGCCTTTCTGTGGAAAAATGTGGCTGTTATTGGTTGATAGTCATTCCAAATGGTCAAAAGTGTTTTAGGTGACAAAAATCACGGCAACAAAACCTATTGAGATCCTTCATCAGGTATTTGCTGCTTATGGTTTACCAGAGCAGCTGGTATCTGACAATGGTCCCCAATTTACCTCCAAAGAGTTTGCAGAGTTCACACCAGTAAAACACATATTCAGTGCCCCCGTACCATCCAGCTACTAACGGGCAGGTGGAGAGGTTTGTACAAACCTTTAAGCAAGCTATGAAAGCTGGGAAAGAGAATGAGGGTGTTACATGTACATCTAATCAGAGGCTGTGTGAATTCTTTTTGTCTTATAGAACCACTCCCCATTCAGTGACCAAGATGGCACCATGTATGGTGTTCCTTAACCTTTATTCTCCCGCTAATCGTCCTTATTTAAGACCGCCTTTTGTCCTTAAATAAGGACGACTGTTTACACTATGTTTTTAAATGACTGATCTGTATTTTAGCAAAGTAAAGACGTTTTTTCATGCTGCATTTATCCTTCATTACATTAAAACACAATTTTTGTGTACCTACCTATTACGTAGCTGAGTAGTACAGTTGAAAGTGTAATAGGTTTGATGGCAGACTCATAAGTTTGACATCGAAAATCAAGCGGTTTAGATTCAATTATCTATAAGTTAAAATCTAGTTGTCTCCTATTTGGGATGTATTAATTTTCAGACACCTGAAGCAATTTACATTTAGAAAATATATAAATATTTGCAATAAACTTTAATAATATTGCAATTTATTTGCTTTTATTCTTGCTCTCCTCAATTAGACATCGGTGTTTAGCAACATTTTACAGAACAGTTTAACTTGATGAAACATACCTCTTCTTATGCCCACTTCCACATACCTGAATACCGTTCCTTTCTTTCCCATTGTCGTTTTGAGCCTACCTACTACACGCGGACCCGCCTTTATTGACTGCTTCGCCATTTAAAAGTCACCCTTGTTTGGCCAGATTTTACTAATAAATACCTATTAATAACTAGATTCTGCATGCAGTTTAAATGTACTATAATTTAAACCACCAATCTTACCTGATTTTTATGAAACTTGAATTTCGTCCTTATTTAAGGACAATGGACTTAAATAAGGACGATTGGAGAATAAAGATTAAGAGAGATGTGCGTACAAGACTGCACTTGCTTAGAGGATGTTTGGAAACTGAAATGGCTGAAATGCAGATGGATCAGAAAATAAAGTAGTCTATGATCAGAACACAAAAGAAAGGACCTTTTCCCCAAAAGAAGAAGTATGGATAAGAAATTTTCTGGGGGATCCTAAGTGGATACCAGGAGTGGTAGTAAGTCAACAAGGTCCTCTTTCATATAGAGTGCAGCTTTCTGATGAATTTGGAGAAGACATGTAGAGCATTTGAAGGGCCGAAGTGTGCTAAACCCAGAGACATCACATGTACAGATACCAAACCTCACAAGTTATGAACTAGCAGAAATAACTCCAGGTACTAGCGGAATTGAGGATACAGTTGGTCAGCACACAGAAGAGGAGGTGAACACAGGAGAGCAGGAGGGCTCTCATTGTACAGCAGAGGCTGAGGCATGTCCTCCTTCAGTACAGTTGCCAGCAGAGGTTCCATTGGTGGCAAATGACAAGGAGGAGCTAGGAATGCTTCGCCGTTCACAACATCAACGAAGAAAACCAGACTATTATTAAAGGAGGAAAGAGTGTAGTATAGTATTAGTACTTTTGCACATGAGCACTGAATGCGTGTGTCGTCACATTTGCATATATATTTCTGTGTAGCTGTTGAGAAATCAGATGATGAATAGGCCATTTATTGTCACAAGGGTCACGTTATAACAAGTATATTCATGTCTACTTTGATCTTTTGATATGTTTTAAAGTTGTAAACAAACTTGCCGACCTTGAGGTTTTTGGTATCAAAGTCACATATTATTGTACCAAAGGGAACACACTCCTTATCATTACCCCACCATTAATTCCGTTGCCATTTCTTCTGTAAGAGAAGTATTCCTGTGTGCAATGCATTGTCGGATATTGTTGTCACTTTGCCAAATGTTGATCAATTTAAGTCTTGTCTTCTATGAGCTGGATTGTTCTCTGTTCTGTAAAGATTTCCTGTATTAGGACAGTCTATTAGTGCATACACATGACCTTACTACTTGTAAATATACACAAATGAAATATAATTAATTTCTTTATAGGCATGGCTAACAGTTGGATGCTTCGTCATGTTTTGTGCAATATAATTGTGGCCACTGTTATGGTAGCCATGGGTACCATCAATACACTGGCTGCCAAGTGAGTTACGATATGCTATGAGTTCTTTAACTAAGATACCATCTGTCAGCCTTGTATCACTATTGAACATTTTGCATGGTCTGTGACCACATCTCATCACACTGTCGTTATATCACTGATTAGGATACAGTTCAATATTTCCCCCTTCAATCTCCTGTATTTAGATCACCTTTCATGTTTGCTTAAAATGGAATTAACAATAATTTTCTTATAACAGATGGGCTGATTTAAGCACTGCTGGTGGTTCAAACCCAGTAGCTGAACACTACTATGATCATCCTTTCTTTCAGGTACATTAAGTCATGTCATTAAGCCATATTATGCACACATCCTAGAGAGGGTAGCTGTGCACGTTTTATTTATGTATTGACCGAGTGCCCTGTGTGGTGACGATTCATTGTATTCACACCAGACACCCTATAAAGACATGATGTAGTATACGCTAAGCTTACATTGCATGAACTTTAACTTCTGTGTCCTACAAGCACATGTGGGGTTACTATACCTTGTATAATACAGGGTGTTAGTGAAAGAATGCAACATTTTTTAAATCACTATATATAACCCAAGATTAAAATTAGTTAACTGCTTCATTACTTTAACATATGGTGCAGTAGTCAGCCAAATACTACAATTATTGTAAGGGGTTAAGTAATTGTATCAAAACCCTCATAAATCAAAATATTCAAAGTCCTCTATTACCAAAAATATTCAAGATTATGGTTAGCAACTATTAATAAGTAACTCAAGATCTGAATATGCAGTGGAACAGCACTGATTTCAAGTTACTAAGTTATTACCATTTGAGACCAAAAGTTATGAAGTTTAAAGTAGTTAGGGGATAACTATTAGACCAGTATTAAATGAAGTGATTAACACTATTTGATTCAGTAATGAATTATGTAATGGTGAGTTATTAAAACTCAAAGTCAATTAAAATTGTAGTGATCCTTTAGCTTTTTCAAATTTGATTTGTTGTTTTGAATATTAACTAGTAAAACGGCAACGTCAATCAAATTTCATACTTTTTCTAACGTTATCAAAGTCATTCTGCAGTTTATAAATCAGTCATTAAATAAAAGTTGCTGTACATTATGGTGTCAAATTAGTTAATTGGAAGATATTTAATTTTATCTTTTGAACTGATTAAGATAATGAAGTTGTAATAATGTGGTTCATATTTGACTAAACTTGATTATTGTACATTCATAAATTTATTTAGATTTACATTCCTACAAGTAAATAAAAACATTCTCTCTGAGAAAGTTGGTGGGATATAGGTTTTGCAGGCAAATAGTATACTGGTGTAAAAAGCAAGGAAACAAGTTTTATCAGAAGGGAAAATGTAATAGTCCAATATTTAGCACACTTCGACTAAGGCATATGCTGTTTCTGTGCTAAATATAGGACTATTACATTTTCCCTATTGATAAAACTTGTTTCCTTGCTTTTTATACCACCAACTTTCTCAGAGAGAATGTTTTTATTTACTTGTTTCCTTAATTTTTTTAACACCCAAATCACTGTTGCATCGCAGGTTTCCCCCCTTTCATTTAACTGATTTAATTCAATCCAGACGTATTGTGAAAATTTTCTAGGTACTTTTGCTTAATTAGACTTGATAAGACCGTAAATAGGCTTTTAGGCTTTTGTGTATCAAAGCGATTCCTCCAGCAAATTCTAAAGCTATTGGTGCAATTTTCATTGCTTAAAAGTGTTCCTGTCCCGAGTTATGAGTTCCCAAGAAGCAGAAGCAGAAGCAGACGACCCGCCCATTATTTTTGGAAGGGGAACGAGGACAGCAGTATTTTTTGTTCTCGACAACCACGCGGTTCTACGACGTGAAACAAAAACAAAACTACTCAGTTTTGACTTCTAGATCGATTGCCGCAACAAGTTAGACGATCCGATCGTCGGGAGCGAAGCTACGGTAGAGTCGCGGGATTTTAATTAATTCATAGTCAGGGTCAAAACCTATATGGAAGTCTCTAGCGAGACTTCCGATTAAAGACTTATATTCATATAAAAGCATCGCGCTCTTTTCCAAACATCCTGTATAATTATGGTACTTCTATTGTTAATGTAGTGTATGTAGTTAATCTAATAGACAGGACAGCTTTTATCTACCGTGCCTGGATCCTTGGGGGGGGGAATAGCTGCACTCCCCGTGGTGTATGAATGCCGTCCCTCTGGCAACGTGGCAGCAATTGCTTCCTCCCCCAGTGATGGGTGGCCGAGGAGACAATTGCCCCCCAGCAGCCCTAAACACAGGGGCACTAAAATGCAGCATGGCTGCCGAAATAATGGCAGCAATTAGCAATGTAAATTTCAAAACATTTTAGAAAAGAGATATTTCTTATATGGAACAGTGTCCAGCAAAATCACCCTTGTGATACTTTTTCAAATTTTCCTGGACAAGCAAAAGAAAAGTAATGCTCGCATTGAAATGTATGGCTAATTATAAATTCAATGCCTAATAACTTTATGATGGATAGTCCAATTTAGGATGCATAAGGATCATTCAATCGAAGCTCATTGGAGTTCACAGAAAATCAAAAAATTTGAAAACTTGAAAGAAGGGGGATTTTGCTGACACACTTTTGTTTGAAATAAAAAATAAATTAATCTCTTTTATATTTATTTGTTAAAAGCGCATAGTAGTTCTGTATTATGATTTGTCCCGGGCTAGCCCTTGGTGGCTTGCCGCGATGGGATGCTGCCCCCCCCCCCCCCACCCCCATAACTAAATCCTCAATCTGAGGCTGTTACATGTACCTACTCTACCTTGTGTGCTTGTCTGTTTTTGCTCTACCTTTTTCTATATGATACAGAGTACAGTTATGTTTCTGGGAGAAGCACTGTGCTTTGTGGTCTTCAAATTGTGGTATTTGCGGAGACAATGCACCAAAAAGGACATGTGTATATTTGGTGATCAAAACTTCAATCCTTTTATTTGGGCCATCCCTGCCATGTGTGACCTGTTTGCAACATCATTACTGTATGTCGGACTTACCTGGACCTATGCATCTAGCTACCAGATATTGAGAGGGAGTGTTATCATTTTCACTGGTCTTCTGTCATATGCCTTCCTTGGAAACAAGTTAAAAATTCACCACTGGGTTGGAATGATCACAGTCATTATTGGTCTGGTTTTAGTTGGAATAGGGGACTATTATTACTTCAATGGTGGTAAAGGAGGACTTGAAAAGCATACTGTCCTAGCAGGTGACCTGCTGATAGTGCTGGCTCAGATCATCACAGCTGTTCAGGTGACTGTGGAGGAGAAGATCTTGAGGCGATACAAGATCCAGCCCCTCCAAGGGGTTGGGTGGGAGGGCATCTTTGGATTCTCCACACTCACTATCCTTCTGATCCCAATGTACTTCATTCCTTGGCACCTCCCTCAATCATCATCCTCCTGGCAGGAGAGGAAACGCTTTGAAGACACAATAGATGCATTCCACCAGTGGGATTACTCTTGGCAGGTGTTCTTTGCATCTCTTGGTCTGGTGTTCAGCATTGCCTTCTTCAACTTTGCTGGACTCACTGTCACTGAGAGGATAAATGCCACCAGTAGAATGGTTGTTGATAGCATTCGTAACATCTTCATCTGGGGAATCTCTCTTGCTGTTGGATGGCAGAAGTTTGAGCCCTTTCAACTTGTTGGTTACATTGTTTTGTTGGTGGGTGTATGGATATATTATAATGTGATAATCTGGCCTACAATGAAGTATGTTCTGAAGCGCCTGTACAACTATCTCCAAACCAGAGAGAATGCAAGAAGTGATGAGCAGAAACCATTTTTCCCACTACCTCCAGATGTGACATCAGAATTAATTAGGAACATGTAGCAACCAGTTTTCAGATGTTTCTTTTTGTATATCAATTTAAACAAATGTACAAAAATTAAAAATATACAGTTGGTGTTGTTTAATATCCTGCTGACAAAATAGCTGGGGACTAGAGCGAGCATATTCCATAGCAACGTGATGCCATGAGAGTTCGGTCCAATTGGACCAGCAAAGTTCTCCACACCGGGCCAAATCATGACAGATCACAAACAGGGACTGTGATGCGACCTTTGATCTATAAAGATGTGCATGGCATATATATAGTTTATATATTCGCACATGAGCAAAGTGTAAGGCTCTCTTATTAGAGTTTTGGGTAAAACCCTACACCCAGACCCAAATTTATGTAACGATGATCGATCATCGCTAGCTGTGTTAAAAATTATTCACGTTGTCATGGTTTGTCATAATTTACTTGCTTGCCTTTAATTTGCTTTCGTGATGATGAACAATGAACAAAGAGGACGCAAATCATGTCATGCTTAATTTTCACCATGCACTGGAAATTAATAGTGGATATAATTGTGCTCTCCCCCCCTCCCCACTTCTGGTGGAACTTATACACCACACTTGATTACTCACACTATACTATAAGGGTCTGGAATGTTAATCTTAATAGAATGTAATTTATGTGACATCACACAGTCCTCGATTTTGATTGGACATCCTACATTCCAGTTCACTCGGCTCCCTGATGTCCTGTAAGCATAGATTTGCTGTTTTTGCAGGCAGTTGTGGCATATGACCACCTAGGGCAATATATCTGGGCGGAAGAGGCCCACCTCTGGTACTCAATGTTGTGCTTCAAGAGCTGATGGATGGGACCACTGATGGCCAGGGAGACTGTATGAGAGGAAAACCTGAAGTGTCTTCTATTGGCAGTAGACAAAGACTCCAACAAAGTATGAAATAACTGGTCCCCCGTCTTCTCTGACAAGACCTTGTGAGGTCCTCCCAAGGACCAGGCAGCACTGGACCTCCCAATGTTGCCTGGGGCCAGGCACAACTTATGGAGGTCAAGGTCTTAGTTCCCTTTCCCAACCTGATGCAGCTGCTTTCATTGCCTCCCTGTCATCCTGCTAACAGCAACCACCTTCAACCTGTCAATGCCGTTACACAGTAGAGACTGCCCAGCCTAGTGTCAGGCTGCGCTGGGCAGACTCTACTGTGTAACGGCATTGACAGGCTGAAGATGGAGTCCTGGCTGGAAGTTGCCCAGCTGTGCTAAGTACTTTGCACTTGATTTAGGAGTTTGGTCCAACACGGGGCCTCCCAATGCCTACCAGTTCAGCCATAGCGTAAGACACAAGTTGCGCCAAAAAAATTCTCCATCTGCTCTGAGCCCAAAGAATCCATTACAGATGCAGCATTTCCCTGTTGTATAGCTAGTGAGAGCCTTTGCTTACAAAAAAGTGCATCTAACCCAGCCTACAGTTCAAACCACCAGTTTCCATGGCGTCCAACTTAGGGTGTAGCACATGGTGTTGGTGCTTTCTCATTTTAGCCACTAGAGCTGCTGTACTTGACACGTGCCTCGGATAGTAACATTAGTGTAAGAGGGAGTCACTGTCGAACAAAAATTAACTTCGTACAAACATTATACTTACATGCATGTGTATGGTAGGTGTAGTATTGCCCTTGTAGAGCGTTCTCAGCATCCATACTCGAAGAACAATTTTATCGGACCAACGTATCCATTTATTCTTGTACTGGGTGGAATATTGATATTACGATTTGTGTATACACAGATTTCCAGCTGCCTAAGTTGTTTCACTGTCTCCTTATTTCAGGAGACGGACCAGGGGGGGACTCAGTATTCGTGTTTTCACTTCATTCGCTCACTAATTCCAAATAATTATGTGGGTTTGTGAGGCATACAGCTTTTGCATTGCATGTGCATATTAAAGTGTTATCCATGCATGCTCCTTGCAGGCACTGAAAAGGTTAACAGTTACCATCAGACTTAATTCCCTGAAGTGGGATTCACATAACAAGCATGGGCATAGTCAATCACAAACATTTGGGAGGGGTTGGGGGGGGGGGGGGGGTATTTAATATTCATGATGAATCAAAACAATAATGCACTGCTAAGCAGGACACACAAAAAAGTAATAATCTGCATGCATACATGCATGGATATACAATTATACACTAAACAAATGTTCCAAATATAGTAGGACGGCTTGAATTATGGCTTACAAACTCATTTGCCACTACCTGAAGATCTGTTCCATCTTTATGTACATGTAACATCATAGACCAGTTTAGCCGAGTCTGTATGAACGTTTACATTAGCCACATTTGTTACTGGCATTACAAGAATAAATTTAGCAAGTTTCAATATCTGTGTAAAACTGAGATTGAGTTGTTGCAAAAATTGGATGATACTTTTTAAATTCATACCACCAGTCTGGCTATGAAATTCAATGGGAAAGTTGAAGTGCAGAACTGACAACTGGATGGTTAGGCACTCTAAATCAAAGTCCTTCTGATAGAGATCTAGTTTCACTTATCCTGAAATTAGGATTTTTTAGAATTCTGTACCATCTTGGTCTGAATGGCATAAACTGTATAATCAATGGCTTCATAGTACACTACTGAGTTGGTGTCTAGTTTTGACAAAACTTTGAACTGATGTATCAACCTCAAACCTTTTAGGGACTTTTCGGTAGCGTGGAAGTGCAATTTGAATACTGCATTTTGTTTGCCAGAAAGAGATATAGGAATCCTCTGATCTCATCCTTTGTATAGATGCAGCCGTCATTTTCATAAGGCATTAACCATCAGTAGCTGATACACAGCTCTGGTAGTGGGATACCTATTCCTCTGGTAGTGGGATATCTATTGCTCTGGTAGTGGGATGGTAGTGGGATACCTATTCCTCTGGTAGTGGGATATCTATTGCTCCTGATCTCTGCAGTGGTTATCTGCCATGTTCAGCACTATTCTGCTTATTTCAACAGCAATGAAAATGTCTCCGTTTGCTTTGCAACCCCTCCTATGCAAGCTTGCATTTCACTATCACTTATTATTTCTTTGGCTTGAACCCATGTTTCCCACCAATGCTTCATAATTCTCTGATACGGATGTTAAAGCTGATGTTCTAACAGTCCAATGAGTAGAACATAGCAACTGAACTCCTGGCGCATCAAGACCAATATCATGTTTTACTTTTTCAAAATTGCTTGTCATGTGGGGTAATTTGTCATTTCTTCAATTAATTTTGTGTCCAAATATCTTTTTTCCTTTGAGGGCTTCTTGTACAGCTCCAGGTAGGTATGCCCACCTCTGCTTTGCCACGGAGGTAGGCCCACCTCTGCTTTGCCAGGGAGGTATGACCACCTCTGCTTTGCCATGGAGGTATGCCCACCACTTCTGCTTTGCCAGGGAGGTATGCCCACCTCTGCTTTGCCAGGGAGGTATGCCCACCTCTGCTTTGCCAGGGAGGTATGCCCACCACCTCTGCTTTGCCAGGGAGGTATGCCCACCTCTGCTTTGCCATGGAGGTATGCCCACCACTTCTGCTTTGCCAGGGAGGTATGCCCACCACTTCTGCTTTGCCAGGGAGGTATGCCCACCTCTGCTTTGCCAGGGAGGTATGCCCACCACCTCTGCTTTGCCAGGGAGGTATGCCCACCTCTGCTTTGCCAGGGAGGTATGCCCACCTCTGCTTTGCCAGGGAGGTATGCCCACCTCTGCTTTGTCAGGGAGGTATGCCCACCTGTGCTTTGCCAGGGAGGTATGCCCACCTCTGCTTTGCCAGGGAGGTATGCCCACCTCTGCTTTGCCAGGGAGGTATGCCCACTTCTGCTATGCCAGGGAGGTATGCCCACCTGTGCTTTGCCACGGAGGTAGGCCCACCTGTGCTTTGCCAGGGAGGTATGCCCACCTCTGCTATGCCAGGGAGGTATGCCCACCACTTCTGCTTTGCCAGGGAGGTATGCCCACCTCTGCTTTGCCAGGGAGGTATGCCCACCTGTGCTTTGCCACGGAGGTAGGCCCACCTGTGCTTTGCCAGGGAGGTATGACCACCTCTGCTTAGCCATGAAGGTATGCCCACCACTGCTTTGCCAGGGAGGTATGCCCACCTCTGCTTTGCCATGGAGGTAGGCCCACCTGTGCTTTGCCAGGGAGATATGACCACCTCTGCTTTGCCAGGGAGGTATGCCCACATCTGCTTTGCCATGGAGGTATGCCCACCTCTGCTTTGTCAGGGAGGTATGCCCACCTCTGCTTTGTCAGGGAGGTATGCCCACCTCTGTTTTTGATTTCAGATTATTAAAGGATCTAGTTTACTGCTACACATCAAGTACAGAAAGAGCAGGAATAGGAAGAATATTATTTGATACTTCAATGCCTTCTTTGATCACATGATATTTCTGTTATAGAAATGGGATAGGGAGATAGTTCAGTTTTGAAACATACAACAACACATGCAAATTACTATCAGTTGGATGCTTCGTCATATCTTATTCAATGGATCTTTCGCCATTCTCATGATTACCACAGGTACTATCAACATGCTGGCTGCAAAGTGAGTTTATCAACTGATATACTGGTATACCTTCACAAACTCTTACATCACAGTTAAATCCTTTGGTTATAATGTAGCCCACAAAACCTTTAATTTTATACTTTCAGGTGGGCTGATTTGAACACTGCTGGTGGTTCAAACCCAGTAGCTGAACACTACTATGATCATCCTTTTTTTCAGGTATGATGTCAGATGCACACATAAAACGTACACTAGTCAGCACAGAGATGGAAATATCTGCATGTGGATTTTTAAACAAAAATTTGTCTGCATTAAATGACATTATGAGCCCATTCTCTGCAGAGGTCATATTTTGTTATTTTGGGATGAGGAGGTGGGACACATTGATTGTAAAGGGTGTGTGTGTGTGTGTGTGTGTGGAGGAGGGTGGTTAAACAGATGACCATTTGATGTGACATTTCTAGAATTAGACTGCATTATATTACAGTTATCATATTAGTTTGAACAGCAATATTGTAGCTAGAAATGAAAGCATTACACAAACTCACTTTTGGTGCTAACCAGGTCCATACGATCAATGACAGACCAACCCCTCAATGCTAGCTGACATGTATTTCCCATCCCCCAACCCATATTGATAAATATTAAAAGAAAATTTAATTTGTATTGAATAATTTCGCTAAATTGTATATAATTATTATGCTTATTAGCAGAACGCGGCTCTACATAGTTCTCATTATTATATTGTAATATTTGTATGGAACAGGCTGCAACTATGTTTATGGGAGAAGCACTGTGCTTTGTGGCCTTCAAAGTGTGGTATTTATGGAGACAATTCACCAAACAGGATATGTGTATATTTGGTGATCAAAAGTTCAATCCTATTGTTTGGGCCATCCCTGCCATTTGTGACCTGTTTGGGACATCCATTATGTATGTTGGACTTACCTGGACCTATGCTGCTAGCTTCCAGATGTTGAGAGGAAGTGTTATCATCTTCACTGGTCTTCTGTCATATGCCTTCCTTGGAAACAAGTTAAAAATCCACCACTGGGTTGGAATGATCGCAGTCATTATTATTATTGGTCTAGTAGTGGTTGGAATAGGGGACTATGTTTATTTCAATGGTGGTGGGTCCGGGCTTGACAAGAACACTGTCCTAGCAGGTGACCTGCTGATAGTGCTGGCTCAGATCATCACAGCTGTTCAGATGACTGTTCAGGAGAAGATCTTGAGGCGATACAAGATCCAGCCCCTCCAAGGGGTTGGGTTGGAGGACATCTTTGGATTCTCCACACTCACTATCCTTCTGATCCCAATGTACTTCATTCCATGGCACCTACCTCAATCATCATCCTCCTGGCAGGAGAGGAAAAGCTTTGAAGACACAATAGATGCATTCAACCAGTGGGGCTACTCTAGGCAGGTGCTCATTGCATCTCTTGGTCTGGTGTTCAGCATTGCCTTCTTCAACTTTGCTGGACTCACTGTCACTGAGACAATGAATGCCACCACTAGGATGGTTCTTGATACCCTTCGTAGCATCATCATCTGGGTCATCTCCCTTGGTGTTGGATGGCAGAAGTTTGAGCTCCTACAACCAGTGGGTTACGTCATATTGCTAGCAGGTATATGGATATACTATGATGTTATCATTATGCCAATGGCGAGGTTCATTGTTAAGCAAGCACACATATTCATCATGAAGTGTAGGATGGCTCGAAGATACGATTATCAGACTCCCTTTTTCCCATTACCACCAGATGTCCCATAACATAGCAATGAGTGTTAGTATATTGAATTTGTACATTGTACTGCAATTAAAATTAAAAAAAAACTTGATTTACTGCGCTATAGTTATGGCAAAGTTTGTGCGCTCAAAAGCAGAATTTGTGAAAATGGCTGCCAGTAGCGATGGTACCGGTGCCGCGGCTGAATTAGCGCCCTGCAAACCTGACCGCAAACCCGACGTAAAGAGGAGTCGACTAACCCCGTGCTGCCAGTGTAATGGCCAAAACGCTCGGTGTAAATCCTGCTCCTGTGTTCGAAAGGGACAAATTTGTACCAACTGTTCGGCCGCTAAAAACGGCCACTGTTCAAATTCAGCTTCTATACAGCCGTTAAGCCATACTGCTGAACCTCAACAAGTTAGAATATCATCAACAGTGCCATTACCAATACCAGTTCCAGTAAGTGTTGAAAACACCGCCATGGTTGGGTCCCCTGATTCTATTGTATTTGACGATACCATGCCAGGAAGTACCATACCCCAAATACTTGTAGCGTCAGAACCGTTACTCCCTACACCACGAATAGTGTCTGAACCGTCAGAACCTTCATTCCGTTGGGGTTCTCGAGAGGGAAGAGATATTGTTCGTGATATCAATTCAGCATATGAGGAAGTGATCCATTGGAAGCGTAATAACTTTTTGATACCTTTTGGCAGTATTGGCAAGGAATTTGTTCAAGAACTTGCGCGACTGTTTCAAGCATTTGCTGATGGCTCTAGTTTAGAGTGTGTTGTGATGAAAGCCACTTCTATTTTTCCTATACTACTCTTGCAAAAGCCCAGCAAGAATAGTAAGTACAAGGATCAAGTTAAACATTTGAAACGACGCCTGGATTTGTGGAATGCCGGTGATATTAATGCTCTCCTAGATGAAGGCCGGTGTATACAGCATTACGTATGTACAAAGAAGCATGATCGGATGCAAAGTGGTGAAACAGTGGCTCGCAAGTTTGATTCCCTGATGAAACATGGAAGGACGCGGGATGCTATCAGGTTATTATCTTCATCATCTAATGGAAAGGTATTACAACTTCATGACAGTATGTTTGAGATGACATCAACTGGTGAACAGATATCCCGTTCTGTGAGAGACATCCTATCAGATAAACACCCTAAAGGAATACCACCTGTTTATTCTTCTCTTCTCCAAGACAATCCTGCCCCAGTCAACCCCATACTTTTTGACCAACTCACAGCGCAGTCTATATATCAGGCTGCTTTACACACTGAGGGTTCGTCTGGTCTTTCTGGATTAGACGCATATGCATGGAGGTGTCTTTGCTCATCATACTCCTCTGCTTCACAAGACCTCTGTTCAGCACTTGCCTCTGTTGGCAAACGTTTATGCACAGCTGACATTCCCTCAGAGTATCTCAGTGCTTTTGTGGCATGTCGACTGGTACCTTTGGATAAAAACCCAGGTGTGCGGCCAATAGCAATAGGAGAACTACCACGTCGAATCATTTCTAAGGCAGTATTGAGCATTATTGGTCAGGATATTGCTGATGCAACTTGTCCCCTACAGTTGTGTGCAGGCCTTGTGGGAGGTTGTGAGGCTGCAATACATGCTATACAGACGCTTTTCTCAAACACTTCCACAGAAGGTATTTTGTTAGTTGATGCCAACAATGCTTTTAATGTGCTAAACCGACAAGCTGCACTACACAACATCAGTGTTCTCTGTCCTCCATTTTTACAGATCCTCCAAAATACCTATCGCACCCCGATAAGGGTTGTCATCCCAGGTAATGGTGAAATATCTTCCTCTGAAGGAACATCTCAGGGGGATCCCTTGGCCATGGGTATGTATGCACTGGGAGTTATACCCTTAATACGGACCCTGAATACAAAATGCCCTCAAGTTAATCAGGTGTGGTATGCAGATGATGCATCTGGTGCAGGGTCATGTGCTGATTTGAGAGTATGGTGGGATGCTCTGTGTTCGGCTGGTCCTAATTTTGGATACCATCCAAATCCCTCAAAAACATTTTTTGTCACCAAACCTGAGCATGCTGAGAAGGCCAAACAATTATTTGCTGGCATTGATGTTTCTATTTGTGCTGGAAGGCGTTGTCTTGGGGCGGCCATTGGCTCTAAGTCCTTCACTGAAGAGTATGTCAGAAACAAAGTATGCACCTGGGTTGAGGAAGTTAAGAGTCTGGCAAGTATTGCTGCCACACACCCGCATTCAGCATACAGTGCATTCACCCATGGTCTCTCCAGTCGGTGGACCTTTGTCTCAAGGACAATGTCGGACATACAACACCTACTAGTTCCTTTGGAATATGCAATTCATCAATTTCTCTTACCAGCTTTAACAGGTCGTCCTTCATGCTCCAGTCTGGAATGTAGCTATCTTGCCCTACCAGTTAAACTAGGGGGACTGGGCATATCTAACCCCATTGAGGCATCCTCTCCTTCTTTTCTTGCTTCGGTAAAACTAACTGCCCCCCTTGCTGACATGATCATGTCAAAAGGAACCAAGACTCACCTAGATTACAACTTATTTCAATCCCTGAAGAGAGATATCAGCTCGGAAAATCATAAATTACTCCAACAAAAAGCAGAAGGCATATACAAGCTACTATCTCCGTCGTTGCAACGCTGCTTTGATCAGGCCTGCGAAAAAGGTTCGTCCTCTTGGTTATCTGCCCTTCCCATTGCAGATCATGGCTTCCATCTGAATAAAGGAGAGTTTTGTGATGCTTTGTGTCTGAGATACGACTGGATGCTTACTAATGTCCCTCAACATTGCAGTTGTGGAAAACAGTTCTCTGTTGACCATGCCATGACTTGCCATCTTGGTGGTTTCCTAACTGTCAGGCACAATGACATTAGAGATCTTACAGCCTCATTGCTGACGGAAGTTTGTTATAATGTTGCAACAGAGCCACAACTACAACCTCTTAATGGAGAAACCTTTTCTTACCTCACAGCCAACACAGATGCTGAGGCCAGGGCAGATATCAGAGCTAGAGGATTTTGGTCCAAAAGCCAAGATGCATATTTTGATGTATAGGTTTTTCACCCTAATGCACCTAGCTACGTTTCAAAATCTCTTTCCGCTCTTTTTCGTACCCATGAACAAACCAAGAAAAGAGAATATGGACAACGCATTCGAGATGTTGAACATGGTGTTTTCACACCCCTAGTTTTTTCCACTTCGGGTGCAATGGGGAGAGAAGCCACCACTTTTTACAAACGGTTAGCTGACCTACTATCTGAAAAACAAAACAAAGCATATTCCCTCATTATGGGCTGGCTGAGATGTCGTCTGTCTTTTGCCATACTGCGCAGTGCTATCATGTGCCTACGAGGAAGCAGGTCTTCCTACCACCACCCAATCTATTGTGATCTGACCCTAGCAGTGCATGAGGGCAGAGTCTCTTCATAGACTGTATCTATTTCTATGGTTATTGTACTTGGTAATTATGTTGTTATCATTGTGTTTGTTGATTGTATATATAATGTATTATTGAGGAATCCCCCCCCTCCCCCCCCCCTTATTAACACAGTACTCATGTCGATAACATGGAATGTACATTGTTAGTCAAGCGCATGCACAGATTAATTTAGCTTTGCCTGTATACGGTGTTAATTTACGTCTACTGTACAGGTAGTACCGGTACTTTAAAACTGAGTTAATTAATCCTGAGACCGGTTCTCTATATGGACACAGCGTTTGCTCAATTCATCATTTATATCTTGCATGGTAACGTTTGACAGTACCAATTTTACATGCACAGATGAAATTTAGGTATTATAGTTTAGTGTCTACCTATAAATAAGTAAGAATGCTGCTCTCACCAATCGGACGTAGCATTTGAAATTACGTTTTTTGTCCTGCGGAGTAAATTAACAAAACGCGTGGAATCATTTTGGAATAATTGTGTGATATTACAGATAATCACACGCAAATCACACGGGCGTCGCGTCAGTGAGTGATCACGCAATGGTAGGATCTTTAAATCTCCGCCTCAGTCTGTAAAATTTGATTCCACGCGTTTCTTTGGCTTCGCTATTTAGTTAATTTCTTAATCAGTGTTGAAACTACATTAATGCAAAGTTATGTGCAGCAACCAAGCTTCCCACTAAGCAATGTCTATGTTATTAACCTTGGCCATTTTAAGTAGTATGCATCTCAGGTATCATTGGGGATAGTTGGGGTAAGTTGGCACACCAAATGTCGATGTGATTGAATGTGCCTGCCAATTTTCATCATGCATGCAAAGCTACGCAGTATAGAAAGACTTCCAGAGGGTATTAATTACCTGACTGTTGCAATATTTAAATGGATTTCTATATACTGGTACATAATTATAGCCTTAGGGGGCGTCTCCAAACTATTTGGAAAAGTTAACGTCATTTTGACCTGGGGTGGGGGGGGGGGTGGGGTTCAGGCTCGTGACGTTTTCCGATGTACTGACCGAAAAAATGGCGTCCGGACTTCGATATCAATGACGTAATGAGGGGGGTTATAATGAAATGGATCGGAGACGCCCCCTTAGTAGAATCAAACTCGTGACTTCCAACCCATGCAGGGATATTGTAAAACTGAAATAGCCACTATGTAGCCAGATGATTATAGATGATCTGGAGTTATTGAAAAAATTTAAAGAAAAAAGGAATATCGAAGTTGTCACTTCTAGCCCCGCTCTTTTCCCTACGTGCCATCCGTGATCGTCGAAGTTAACCCCACCCCCGCGCGTGATCTATTTGTCTGAGACACCCACCCCCGCTGTGTTGCATTGGTGAAGCGGAAGTATTTGAAACGTACAACTTACCACGCAGTTACTGGATTGACCATAGAAGGTAAGGTGGCCCGTGGATCGATCAAAGGATCTAGATGTAACCTCACGTAGTTATAAATTATCTCTGCTCTATGCATCGATCACATGATTCGTGGTAGTCACTATACACTGAATACAGAGCTAGCTAAATTGGGGGCGGCGCGGTTCGTTTACTTATTTAATTTGGGCGCGTCGTTCTGCATATTAGCTTTAACCTTTTTGATTCAAGATTGTGGTGTATGGGTAAGTTGGTGTGTGGTGTACCTAGGTAAATGGGTATGGTGGTGAATCATGAGCTATTGGTCCATGTATCAGTGATGATCTTTTTGGTCATGGTCAGCTCCACCTGGTCACGAGCCAGCTGTGATCACAGGAAAAAACTTCACAATCCAGCCTTGGGTTTTTTAAAACAAAAAACCATCCTGGGATTGTGCATCTAGCATGGGAATATCGTAAATACCATCCTGGGATTTGGCGTCGTAAAAACCATGCTGGGTTTGTCGAACAAAAACCGTGTTGAGCTCATTTTTATTCATTGTTTCAACATGGTTTTTGTTCGACGAACCCAGGATAGTTTTTAGACTATTCCCACCCTGGACGCCAAATCCCAGGATGATATTCCCATGATAGACGCTCAATTCCAGGATGCATGGCTTTTTGTTAAAAACCACCCTTGCAGGTAACCTCCGATTGCCATTTGTATGCCATCTGTTGGTAATGTCATGAGAGTATCCAGCCGCAGAGATCATAAAAGTCAAGGTTATCAAAGAGGCTCTAAGACTTAAGCAGCCATGTGGAAAGGGCTTGGCTTTTGAGGTTGACACTGCTGCTGTATTGATGTCTGCTGTGAATAGCTGCCAGTTGTGGGCTACCTGGACATTGCTGCCAGTTGCAGTGTATGGGCTGCCCCTACTGCCTGGACATTGCTGCCAGTTGAAGTGTATGGGCTGCCCACCGATGTAGTATAAACTGTCCAATGTCACCAAGGCTTTCCTTATTGGGCACAATGCTGTGTCCAGGGCAGGTGTCTGCTGTGGTCATCATGGTGTTTGGCTTTAGCCTTGTCAAAGTGCAGTGCTCCCATTGGGCAGGACCTGCATGGTGTCATCAGCTGCAACCACTGGATAGGATACTGAGCCAGAGTAAGTGCACCAACTGTGTCCACCCAGAGAAGAGTACATAGGAAGTATAACCTACCAATATGACACCTGAGTAGAAGGGTCCAACACAGAAGTGCTCAACCTTCTATGTGAATGAAAATGCTCACTTAGTGATAATATAATCATTCATTGCACTGGGCAGAAGATGGTGTGCACTAACAATGGCAGTTCCGTACTATGTTAGTTATACATACATATCAGATGTTAATTATGTGTTTTCAGTAATGGTACAATGCTTTTTGTAGTTATGCTCATAAATGTATAACTATAACCATTTATAACCATTAATAATTATCTCTCAAAAATATGATAGAAATGTGTTCTAGTTGGAGGCTGAGACATTGTACATGGAACATCACTTTGGTATTCCTGATGGTGACTCTTGGAACCTTCTGTACTTTGAGTGCAAAGTAGGTTTGTTAGCCATACTGATAAATACAACCTTCCCTTGGTGGAGGTGCCAATGAATTAAGAGTTCTATATTTTTTGCATATGATCTGTATGCACTACAGCACTTCATCAATCACTTCAGAGCAATGCATTGCCATGTAACAGAGCTCATTCCAAGCTCTGTTACTGCTATGGAATGAAATTTGTGTGGTTTCTTTGTAGGAATTAATGGATCTAAATTGTACATCTCTGCCAAATTAAGCAATAATGTAGTACAGAAGATTCCTTATTTGCATTATTAATGACCTCCAAATCACTACCTAAAATCTCTCTAAATGCAGGATATATTTATAGCCACACTGAATCTGGTCAGTTGAATCAAAATAGTAACTAGAAAACTGTACATATTACTCAAGTGCTTAATACTTTCATTATGACTCTTTCTCGCCAAATTAAATTCCAGCTCAATATAATTATACCGCACAGTACATTCGAGGCGGTAATCGAAATTAAAGAGTAAAGAGGTCCTGCATGGGTCTATTCAATGCCAAATGCCAAAGGTCGTACAATATACAACGTGCCGTTCCGAAAAAATATAGCACTAGCTATGATTGATTTAAAAACCTGCGAAACGATGCTTGTACTTAGTTATATCTTCCGCGGAACGGCACATCGTATATTGAATGAACTTTAGTATTGTATAGATCCAGGAACTATTTACGCAAAACTAAATTACCCTATCGGATGCACTATGGAGGAGATACTGAGCTTTAAACGTAATTTGGCGATAAAAAGGGTCATGATTCGAGATAACGCTACTTCTTTCACCCGGTACATGCCCAACAAGAGGAAAACGTATATATGGGGATATCCTTGGAAAAGTAATTTGTGCCAGCTTGATGGCCCCCGTGCTCCTATACCACTGTGTATAAAACACACAATCCAGTTACACACGTGAAAAACATATCAGTCAGAATAGAAATAGTTGAGAAAGAGGGTTGGATAGTAATTAAGCCAGTGAAAGCACTGTAACCAAAAAAAGTTCAAATAGACAAAGCTTATGAGTGAATCCATGTAGCACATAACAATTTACAGGGTGTGACTAGGGGCCCCTCATACATTGCATAACATAAAAGTATCACACTGTAATTGAGTCACTTTGCATACCTGTCTACAAATCTCCTACCACCACACCCCTGAGCAAAATGTTGTATGTGAATAGAGTAGCTCTTAATAGTATGTAATAGATTAATTATTAACTATCATGATTGTGTGGAAAAGTGGCTCTGTAGGAATATTTTTAATGGTCACGTCAGCCTTATTTTATTTTAATTATTAACTTTCATGATAGTGTGGAAAAGTGGCTCTGTAGGAATATTTTAATGGTCATGTCAGCCTTAATTAGAAGTACTAAGTTACCAATTAAATACTATAATTTCCAACGTACGTACGTCTGCGTAACTTATTTATATACTCGGCCTAGCGCCTTTTGGTTGCTTAGGTACGTGTACCAATAGGAACGACCGCTGCCCACACAAAAGTACATAGCAACGCGTACTTAGTGACCACGCTTGCCACAAAACACCAACATGCCAGTACAGGAGGTAATAATTTCGTCCCATGCAGTAAAAATTAATGCAACGCTATTGTGGCTCACTCTCGTGCAGGCCGAGAACATGTAGTTACTATCTTACAATAATAAGTATTATTTATGTTATAGAGGTGGTGTAAAATGAATTATAACTTACTAGCTTACACTCGTGAAAAATCACGGGCTGATTATTTTTAATTTACCACCTGTTCTAGCATACGGTTACTACGCAACCTCTAACATGCCCGCGCAATACACTGAATACTTCATGGTTAACTATATGTTTTCGGCCTGTACTATGAGACTTGAGAGTGAACCACCACAATAGCGTTGCTTGTTACTGCATGTGATAGCCTGTACATGCTGGCATATAAGTTTTGTGGAAATCAGTTAAAAAGGATTATTTTTTACATGTACATGTACACAGTGTTAGATACGAGTTAAATAATGAAGTTAAATGATATGGATCAACTAGTTGCTTTCTAGTCCAGAGTGAACCTAGATTCACTGTGCACTAGGTCTACAGGGAGAGGGACACTGCAGGGTACACGCCCCTTTGAAGAACGAGCTTCTCTGATGCATAGGATGGATGAGCGGAGGAGAGAAAAGGACAGACGGCATCACAACCATCCAATGGTTTGGCTGTATGATGAGTTCCATTTGGAAGCTAGCCGGTCTGCCAGGCGTTTATAGAAAGTGGTTGCAATTGGACCCATTCCACCAGTAGTGGAGAGTACAATGGGGGTGAAAGAGGCGTGCTCTATTTCCCTGATGCGTTGCTCATATACTCTTTGTTTTTCTTTTTCATGTCTGCGGTAGCAAGCACTGGGTGTGGGTGTGGTGTTAGATGGAGCAAGTGGGTTTAGGACTCTGACGTCAAAAAACGTTTTTTCAAAGTGGCCACCCCAGAAACCATCAGCTGCGATGTCTGATCTTGCTGATGGCAGAGGCAAGTTTGAAGGTTTTCCTAGTAACTGGTTGTAGGGTTGGTTCGATAGTTACATTGTGACACACTTCAGACAGTAGATTTGCAGTGAGGTTCCAAATATCATTGTGGCGTAGGGTAGGAAAACCTCCAAAGGGACATGAGAGTGCATGTTCTACAGTGAATGATTTTCCACAGATGCAATGTGAAGGTGTGTTAGGAGGGTCCCATCCATATCTAAGAGCAAGGGCATCGCGAAAGGCACCTTTGTGCAAAGCAAAGCCGTGTTCGGAGATATGAAGAGTAGTAAGCCAGCTGGTAGCACCCTTCTCTTGAGTGAGAACCATTGATCTCTGTGAAGACTCAGACAATTGTGGTAATAGGCTTGCTGCTGTGTCTTGAGTTTGCTGTTGCTTCGATTGATGGATTTGTTTTTGGCCTGTATTTGTGTCTCAATTACACTGAGTGGATAGTGTGCTTTCTTTTGTAGGATGAGGTTGTACAATGGCTTTGTGACTGTCATTGAAGCATCAAACTCAATGGCTGACAGATTGGTAGGGATGGTGAAGCCAAGACCACCTAGTCTTGGAGGCAAGGACAAAAGGAGTCGCTCGAGGTTGCTACCGCCTTTTTTTTTTTGTGGAAAGCATGGTCACTAAGTACACGTTGCTATGTACTTTTGTGTGGGAGGTGGTCGTTCCTATTGGTTGCTAGGTACGCGTACATACCTAGCAACCAATAGGCGCAAGGCCGAGTATAGACTTTCTGCAACTCGCGTCCTACGTAATTGTTTATTGCTAGTCACGTACTTACGTCATATGTATGTTGCTATAAATATACCCCGCGTGGGTACGAGATAAGCAATAACCGGACGGGAACGAAAGACGGAGGAAACAATATGCTCACGTGTAGTTATTTATAGCAACTGTATACATAAATAGCAACATACATATGACGTAAGTACGTCACCAGCAATAAACAATTACGTAGGATGCTAGTTGCAGAAGAGGTCTATACAAATGAGTTACGCGGACGTACGTACGTTAGAAATTATAGTATTAGACTAGCGTGTCCCCGTGAAAAATCACGGGCTGTCTCGCTGTTATTCGTCTCGCTATTCATTTGCCAGATGAACAGTTGGTCTACCGGCACTTATGCAGTTTCCCCCCCCCCCCGCACTTTAATTAATTCAATTCAAGAAATATTGAAAAAGAAATTTAGATAGTAAATGTGAAGTGAAAACCAGCTGTCATTGCGACCGCCTTTTACAAATCATGTTTTAATCTATAGTGAAAACCAGCTGTCATTGCTACCGCCTTTTTTTACCTGTTCCCGCTCTGGCTCCAAAAACCCATTGCTCTCTACTAGTTCTTTAAAGGAGGGAGGGGTCCTCCCTCCCTCACCCTCCCCTTTTAATTTCATTTCATGGAGTGTTGGTTACTTAGTAAAAAGAAAGTGGGGATGGTGAGGGAGGGGGAACCCCTCCCTCTTACAAAAAATAGTGCACTAAATAATTACGTAAACGCAACGTAGCGGCACCACGACGGTCTACTAGCTAACAATGATGGAAAAAAGCTAAGCAGAAACATAAAGAGCGATACGGGACACATAGGGAACTTTTACACATGTATGTAAAATTATGCGGAGACAAAGATTTGGATATAGCTTTCATGACTTTGTAGCGGGCAGTGTAGGTTTCATGATACCGTAAATGTTATGATACCGTAAATCGAATAATAATAAAGTGGGGGAGGCATAAGTGCCGGTCTACCTCCTCAGTGGCGTAGGAACGATTTTAGGATTGGGGGGGCCAACTTTTTTATTTAAATGATTCATGAATTAAAAAATATGCAAATCAGTGTATTTAGCTTGGTTACTAAAATTTTCCAAAAAATGCACTTCTCCTTTCATTTGAGGAACAAAACTTCTGTGCTATGTCATTGAGATCCAGGCAATCAACAAGGTCTTTATACACGTGAGGTAACATAACATTATTTAATCTCTCCTGGGACATTGTGGACCTCAAGTAGGTCTTTAATCGCCGAAGGACGGAAAATGTTCGTTCAGCAGTGGCTGATGTTACTGGCAAAGTCAAGAAGAGTAATAAAAATGAGTGTACTTCAGAAAACATATTTTTAATTGCTTCTGATGTGTTAAGAATGTCGCATACAGTTCGAACTGTGGTAACCTTTTTAATCAGCATGCCTCCTAAAGGAGTAGTCTTAATGAGGTCTGGAAGCATAGAAAGTTGTCGTTTTAAGCGCTCAATATCCAGGTCTCTGGCGTATAATTCCATTATTTCCTGTGGTATTTCACATGCCGTACCGTTGCATGAATCAATAATGATACGTTCAAACTGCAGTTTAAGACCTCTCTGGTCAAAACGTCGGGCTAGTTCTCCTGACAAGCTTTCCATCAATTCAATATACTGATGTTTATAGTAGTCCTCCACATTAGGAAACCTGACTTCTGCAGATCCGTCATTGACCTTTTTAGGGAGATTTCTGTATCTTGGCAAAACAGGCGGCTCTGTTTTGCAATCGGCATCCTTAACCACACCGTGATAGAAAGTCTGAAAAACTAATGGATCTCTCTGCCTATTGTAGAATGACCTTGCGACATTCACTGCAATAGTAGCATCCTGTGATGTTGTATTTATGCTTTGCAGGGTTATCGACAGTTGTTCGGATGCGCTAAAAATTAAATAAGCTAACTTCAGTCCGAAGAATGTCGAAAACTTTTCCATCAACGCATGGAAGCCTGCTGCTCTCTTTCCATATTCATCTCGGTGCGTCTCGTTGACTTCTACCAATGCCTCTAACAACAAATTGTAATTTGTGATCACTGCATTGATGGAAGCGGTACGACAAGTCCATCTAGTTGGACATAAAGGCTTCAAGTGAGGACTGTGAATATTGCTTTGACTTTGGAGCTGTACAAACATGGCCTCACGTTTCGGAGAATTCTTAAACAGACCAACTAGTTCATATACTAAGTCCAGGGCATCTCGAGCTCGTATAGGCTTACATTGCCGACTTATGTCTTGCAAAGTAAGATTTATACAGTGACATAAGCAGTGAACTGGAATAGCTGATGGTTCCTCATGAAGTATGCGAGCAGCCACTCCACTTCGTGGACCTGACATATTACTCGCTCCATCATATGCCTGACCGCGGCACTTATTTAGTGGTATTGAACAGCGAATGAGAACATCTTTAATCGCCATTGTCAAGGTCTCCGCATCAGTTTTGGGCACTTGCATCAAACCAGTAACATCCTCGTAGATGGTGTAATCATTGCCTACCCACCGTATGGATACACATAGTTGCTCTGAGTTTGAAATGTCTCGAGTCTCATCAGCAATAACTGCAAACCACCTAGCTTCCTTCACATTATTCAATATTTTCCTTAGTACTTCATTGCCCATTATAGTTATAAGTTCGTTTAGGATGTCTGGAGATTGATACCTACCTTCAGTAATCCATTGTTTTAAGGCAATATCTCCTTCTGCACGAGTTTTCATTAACTGCATAAAATTACCTTCTTCATCATCATGACCCCTTATAGCAAGGCCTTGTCGTAATAAATATCTCAATACAGAGAGCTGCATGATAAACATTTCTCTCTTTACTGACTGATCACGAGAAGCCGTTGTTAATAGCTGTAGCTTAACGCTGTGCTGTTTCATTAACGCTTGGTATTTAAGACAACTTTCTTTATGTGCATGGCAACTTTCGTGTTCATTGAATTTTTGTACAGCCTTCTTCCAGTTACTAAATCCTGTAACAGTAAACGCTTCTTCTGCCTTTGAGCTGAAAGTAACAAGTTTACGAGACGTAGAAAAACGGCAGTAAAAACAAAACGCTTTCATTCTTGATGTACATTGAACAAGCCATTTGAATTGTTTGTACCAGCTTTCTTGGAAGGACCTTTCACGCTTGCTTTTTCCATCACCGTATGTTGTCTTGGTTTTTCCAAGCACACATGCTTCTGTTGGCTGATACGGGACGGTATCATCGTTGCAACAAAGCCCTTCGCATTTCTCACTACCAGCAGAGTAGTCCTCAGATGGCAGGCGCGGGACGTTAATACCCGACGCTGATAACGATACGCTAGGAATTGTATCCAGAAGTCTGGCAGCGGTACCTTCCCGGTCTGTTTCAGCGGAACGCGCGTCAGTATTCATCCTCCTCCGTTTGGCATTCGCTTGTTCCATCACCCCAGGCACGCCAACTAACTCCCCTGAGCCTCGCTGGTCAGTGTGATTATCTTCCACGACTTCAAGTGAATTCTTGTACACTTTCGCTGGTTCTGATATGGATTGAGAACTGGGAGAAATGGTGGGGCCGCTGGGAGGGGCAGTAAAATATGACAGAATCGACTTCATATTTGCAGCCAGAGCAACTGTTCAAACAGACACACGTGCTGTGGTCAGTGTGGTAACTGTGGTTATAACCAATGTATTTTTAAAACCGATAACTTCTGCAGCGCGGGGCGCGAGCATACATGAGTGGATTAACGCTACCTATCGACGCATGGATTTATATTAAATCAGTAATGGGATTAGGATTGGGGGGGCCAGGCCCCCCCAACTTTATGATTGGGGGGGGGCCACGGCCCCCCCGGCTCCCCCGGTTCCTACGCCACTGCTCCTAGCTCCTCTTTTTTTACTGGCTGTTTTATCAAATGTTGCATATATAATCTATCACCTGTTCTAACATACGGTTACTACGCAACCTCCCGCGCAATTTCAGATAGTAACTACATGTTCTCGGCCTGTACGATGAGACTTGAGAGTGAACCACAATAGCGTTGCATTTATTCTTTCGGGCAGCCCCCACCCACCCCCCACTTTGAATTGAAGAAATATTGGAAAACTTTTAGATATTAAATGTGAAGTGGAAACCAGCTGTCATTGCGACCGCCTTTTGTGTGGGAGGTGGTCGTTCCTAGTGGTAGCTAGGTGCGCGTACATACCTAGCAACCAATAGGCGCTAGGCCGAGTATATAAATGAGTCACGCGTACGTCCGTTGGAAATTATAGTATTAGACTAGCTTGCACCCGTCAAAAATCACGGGCTGATAATTTTTAATTTACCACCTGTTCTAGCATGCGGCACTATCTCTGCATACGGTTACTACGCAACCTCCATAAAACATGCCCGCGCAATACATGGAATTATTAGTTTTCGGCCTCTACTATGAGACTTGAGAGTGAACCACCACAATAGCGTTGCTTTAATTGTTACTGCATACAGGCATGTAGGTTTTGTGGCACGAAGCATGGTTGCTAAGTGCACGTTGCTATGTACTTTTGTGTGGGAGGTGGTCGTTCCAATTGGTTGCTAGGTACACGAACATACCTAGCAACCAATAGGCGGTAGGCCGAGTATATAATAAGTTACGCGGACGTACGTTGGAAATCTAATACTATAATTTCCATCGTACGTACGTACGTACGTCCGCGTAACTCATTTATATACTCGGCCTAGCGCCTATTGGTTGCTAGGTATGTATGTACGCGTACCTAGCTACCAATAGAAACGACCACCTCCCACACAAAAGGCGGTCGCAATGACAGCTGGTTTCCACTTCACATTGAATATCTAAATGTTTTCAATATTTCTTGAATTCAAAGTGGAGGGGAGGGGGGGAACTGCATACGCTATTGTGGTTCACTCTCAAGTCTCATCTTACAGGCCGAGAACATGTATAGTTACTATCTGAAATTGCGCGGGCATATATGCATGTTACAGAGGTTGCGTAGTAACCGTATGTTAGAACAGGTGATAGATTATATATGCAACATTTGGTAAAACAGCCGGTAAAAAAAGAGGAGCTAGGAGGTAGACCAACTGTTCATCTGGCAAATGAATAACGAGACGAATAACAGCGAGACGAATTATCAACCCGTGATTTTTCACGGGGACACGCTAGTCATCTAATACTATAATTCCCATCGTACGTACGTCCTACGTCCGCGTAACTCATTTATATACTCGGCCTAGTGCCTATTGGTTGCTAGGTATGTACGCGTACCTAGCTACCAATAGGAGCGACCACCTCCCACACAAAAGGCGGTCGCAATGACAGCTGATTTCCACTTCACATTATATATCTAAATTCTTTTCAATATTTCTTGAATTCAAACTGAGGTGGGGGTGGGGGGGGGGGGGGGAGAGACTGCATAAGTGCCGAAAGAATAAATGCAACGCTATTGTGGTTCACTCTCAAGTCTCATCGTACAGGCCGAGAACATGTAGTTACTATCTGAAATTGCGCGGGCATGTTATAATGTGTGTGTGTTTGTGTGTGTGTGTGAGTGAATTGCGCATATAACCAAGCATCAAAGGATATAGCGCAAGCCGCGTCGACCCGAGCGCTGAACAGGACAAGTCCAGTGGGAACCTTCAGTTTGTATAGAGATTATTTCCAACGAAAAAAGAGCAAGGCGAGCTGAATTTTTAAAATATTCTATAACATGCATATAAATCAGCCCGTGATTTTTCACGGGTGCACGCTAGTGATTTATAATTAGTGAAGCTGGCATTTCAATATTCTGGATGCCTCTCTCTGACACAATTCCCTAACGTTCCGCTGCCATACGTTGTTCCTATTTTTGTTTATTATGTTCTTTGAACATGATGTAAGTAACATTCAGAGGCATCAGTGTCACACAACTCTAGTGTGACCATGAAACTTAATGAATGAAAGGTTTTAATATTTACTACCAGATGGGCTGACTTGAACACTGCAGGTGGCTCAAATCCTGTTGCAGAGCATTATTTTGATCATCCCTTTATTCAAGTAAGTGCTTTGTCTATATACTACTCATAGCCTGAATGGTTTATCACTTTCATGTTACATAATTACATTGAATTGAACAGCATAACAGATATCTCCATTTAGGTTGCGGGAACATATATTGGAGAGTTCTTTTGCTTTATTGTGTTCAAAGTGTTTTATTTCTATCGTAAACACACCAATGGTGATATGACACTATTTGGAGACCAATCATTTAACCCTTTCATCTGGATTATTCCATTAATCCTAGACATTTGTGGAACATCACTAATGTATGTTGCACTAACATGGACGTATGCTGCTAGTTACATGATTATAAGAGCAAGTGGAATGATCATCACTACAATTCTCTCTGCTGGAGTCTTTGGTACCAAGTTGACAGTGCCACATTTAGTTGGAATGTTCTTTATTGGTGTTGGTCTGGTAGTGGTTGGAATAGGGGACTATAGTAGGGTAGCTTATTGATATTATTGTTACGGAGCGGATAAAAGCATCAAATTTTGCATGAAGATTCATTAGCACTGACTGATCAAAACTAGCCTAGGAGCCCTCCAAAATCTTTGCCCTAACTCCAAGAAATATCAAAAACAAATGAGAATCATTGTGCTGGGTGTAACAAAATATAATAAATGCATTGTGTATCATTCATTTAATTGTGACCTAAAAAGGATGTTGTTAATTACATGTAAATACACCTGCACTTGCAAAGTGGTGAACACGGTAGATTTGATTTGATACATTTGCATCTCAAACACTCTCCTTTGCATGTGCATTTTATCAGTTCTCTGCATGCTTTTGATACCTCTAGAAGTTTAATCCAAACTGGAACCCATGATTCAGACTTCTTGATCCATGCAAATTCTTGTGGAGATGGAATAGCTGCTTGTGCCTGCATAGAAATAGTCCAGATTCCTGCTTGGTAAATGGCTCGTCGAGAGTGTTGAAGCAAGGCATCTTGTGTCGGTGGCATTCTGTCCATGGATGGACTTTTTAGGCAGAATGATTCCCTTCTAACGTCATTTTAATATGCTGGCTGGTTTTGTCGTACATCAAAACTGCAAGTCTCTCTAGCATTTGAAAATGGTGAGAATCAACGTTGAAAACCACAAATGGGTTACAAGCCAGATGCATGAATGTTTCTGTAACTTCATCACAGGCCTGCCATGCATTCCTGGCTGACTTCTTGCCTTTACCCCTGAATGATGAAGTAGTGTCACAACCTGTGAATGCAGGGAACACAGGCAATGCTTGTGACTTATGGTGCCGAAGACTGGTACAAATGTGAACAATGCTGTAAAGAGTATAGTTTTTGCCTGTGCCTAATGCAACCCAGATGTCTGCTGAAGGTTGAATGGTAGCCAACTTAGCACACACACCTACTAAGATAACAATGACATCTGTGTCCACAGTACGAACAAGAACTGACTTCATCCCCTGTTCAAGTGCATGCATTACATGGACCACAATGCGAGTGTCTGCTTCCTCATGATTGCAGGCCAACATGGGTCTGCTGGAATTCATGGATTCCACATATTGACCTGATGTAATATAGACAGATTTATCTGGTGGCCATATGATCCCTGCAACTTTAGAGGTCAGGAAAGCAAACAATTCTTTCTTGTTCTTTGTGTCACGAAGAAAAAGTCCATCCAGTTACCTGGAATCTTTGTTTGCCCTGACACCTTTCTACGGACACCCTTTCCTCTTTTCTCACGAGTACACTCTTTCAAGCTGCCTGCAATATATGTATCCCACACAATATCCAATCTGGCAGTACCTTGCAGCAGCTTCTCCAGATAAGGAATGAATACATTGTCTGCATAATCATTGAATGTGACAACACCTGCTGTTGGAAGGCAGTGCATGGACAATGACAGTACCATCTAAGATTTTGCACTCATAAGTAGAAGGTGGTTCCAGGTCCCCTGGTTGTTCAATGCATTTTACTTGATCTGATTTTGTGCTGGGCAAATGGAGCTTACCAAAGTCTGAAAGAGATGGTGGGAAAGACTGTATTTCGTGTATTTGAGGCTTGCTGGCAGTGATTTCTCTTGACATTCTGGTGGAAAGCAGCCAGTGAATGTAAAACCATCATGACAGAAGATGTCTTCTCTAATGATATATGCTAGAATTACAGCATCCTCAGTAAAGTCTCTCCTTTTAAGAGCATCTTTCAACATGTTTCGCATCCCTTGTCTGAAAATAAGAGCAATGTTTCTACCATCAAACTGCTCTGCTTGTGCTTCTACAAAATGTTCGAACAACTTTTCCTTTAATCTGGTTTTGTTTACTTGTTTCTGGATACCTAATTCTTTAAGGCGACTAGTATAAAGAGAATGGATCTCAGACAGCTTAAACCCCCGTTTCCCCACTCTCTACAACTTGTTCAATGTAAGTTGTCAACTCAACAAATACGCGAGACTCGATAACTTTCTCCGTAGTATGAACCCCTGCATCATTGTCTGACTTCCTGACAAGACTGTGATAGCGATTTTATAGATTAACCATGCATTTGAGATGGTACTTTACTTCCATTGCAATCAGATCACCACATACAATTCTGGCTAAAAGTGGAACATCATTTAGTTCTGTAACCATAGCCCGCACATTGTAGTCGGCATCAAGCGTCAAGATTTGATGGAGTTCACCTTCTTGTTCTCCCTTCTCGCAGAACAAACAGTTCTGAATGTTAAACGCATGTCGCTTAATACTTCTCCTGTCATGTTCTAAGTCATCGTTTAGAACAGTACCATCCCTTTTTATTGCCTTCATCAGCTTATCATTGTTGTACTTTAAGTGACATGATTTGTGCCAAGATGCACAATGCGCAAGTAAGCCATCTGCACTCAAATCGTTTCCAAAATATAGTTTAGTTGGTAGAGCATCTATGTCACGAAACGACTTTACGTTTGCCAAAAACGATTCGTATGCAACTCCCTTGTCACCACGGCTTAAAGCAGGGCTTAATACAGGGCATTTTAAGGCATCCTGTGTGTCTTCCTGGCAAATAATGCACAAGCTCCAGTTCATCTGTACGTTTGTAACGTTCCCGAAGCAATACGCGGCCATGTTTATAACATGAAATTATTGCAATGAATGTAATTAAACGCATCCTTACTTCATAGCTACTTCATCTGCTTGTATTTCTCATAGGTGAAATAACTGAGATGGGCTCCTAAGCGAATATTGAACAGGATTACCCTAGAAAGCTATAATGTAAGTTTTATGCTTTTATCCGCTCCGTAACAGTAACAACAAAAATTGGCATTAAGCGTCCGTACTACTATGTTTTTTTCAACGATGGTGGATCGGGGCTTGAATATAACACTGTCCTAGCAGGTGACCTGTTGGTAGTGCTGGCTCAGTTTGTAATGTCACTACAAATGATTTTGCAAGAAAAGATCATTAAAAAATATAAAATTCTACCAATCCAAGCCCTTGGATTAGAAAGTCTATTTGGGTTATTAATCATGATGATCATTCTGATCCCAATGTACTTCATTCCATGGCACCTACCTCAATCATCATCCTCCTGGCAGGAGAGGAAACGCTTTGAAGACACAATAGATGCATTCCACCAGTTGGGTTACTCGGTGCAGGTGCTCATTGCATCTCTTGGTCTGGTGTTCAGCATTGCCTTCTTCAACCTTCTTGGTTTAACTGTGACTGAAACATGGGACTCTACCACCAGAATGGGTATGATCATCGCCAGTACTATAATTGTGTACATAATATCACTTGGAGTAGGGTGGCAGGAATTTGAAATATTTGCACTAGTGGGATATTTTATTGTATTTATGGGTGTGTCGATTTACTACCAATATCCAACAATGAAATCAATTTGCATAAAGATGGTATCTCGAGGCACTGACCTTCCAAAAACACCAATCATGGCTCTACAATATGATGCAATATGATGTGGCCACTCAGGAGTAATGAATTATAATGGAACATTTGAAATGCCTATCTGGTATATTAGCTGCAAAACCAAGATACTGATTACTAAATGATATTATGTTTCATTATCTGTATTATAAGAACTCAGCAAAAAAATTGTTTGCCATGCATATGAAATTAAAATTTTCATACCATATGGTACTTCACCTATTGATATTTCTGGCTCTGTTTTTAATGTTGAATACAGCGGAAATCGACAGTACTAGTGTGCGTGGCAAAGTACGATTAACTTGCCCTAGATCGAATTGAACAGGCTTACATAAACATGCCGGAGTGTGACAATATTTTAACTATTGTGGAGGTTAAAAAATATTATTGATGTTTGATGGAAATGAATGCTTATTTTTATTTTTTAAAATATAAGTGGTTCTTGAACCAGCCATGTGCCCACAGACACATGACATAAATCAGCGAATCAATACAGGTTACATTGCCATGTACTGCATGTCGTAAAAGTAAGTGCACAGGGTTGCTGCACTAGGTATGGCGGGAAAAGCAAATGAAAGGCCAACTTTCGACCCCCTTACCATGTTTGAAATTCATAATGACGGTGATTCAATGCTTCAATATGTGGTCTGCTAAAAGAATCAATCATGCATACATGTAGAGAGCAAGTTGCTCACACTAAGGAACAGTGGCTTGCTGAAGCAAAACTCTGCATTTATTGAATACACTGATATGAAGAAATGTCCCATACATCGACGGTCGACATCTTGCAATTGAATTCTAAATGAACTCAAATACTAAAAATTGGTGTGAATTCAAATTATATATTTCTCTGCGTTATAATTAAACAATTGCAACGTTACAAGACAACTACTATTGCACAACACTGAGCTAGCTTCAATAACTACAATAAAGCAGCAATCCTTTCATAAAGTCCTCCCATTTGAATACGTCCCCACGAGAGGCGGATGCGCATCAATTAGTACATAGGTGACCAACCACATAAATTTTGTATCTACATAGCCAAGTTGCTAAGTGCAGAATGGCATATTGTTACTGTAGTGGCGGATGTGCATGTGCATATTTTCTGTTGTATGGCCTAATTCATGGGCATTCCCGGGGTGTGGGGGGTACACAGGATAGGGTGGGTACATACATGTAGGATAGGGTGGGTACATAGGATAGGGTGATCCTATCTACCTACATCCCTATCTACTCACACCCCCTATCCTATCTACTCCCACCCCCTATCATATCTACCCCCACCCCTTAAGCTCCACTTACCAAGGAGCAAGAGGTGCCATCCATCCCTCCAAAAGAGGGATGGGGGAAATTTGAACTTACCCCACACTTATTAAGCTTATTAATTTAACCTTAAAGCATGCAATTGTGGGTTTGCACTTACACTGTATTGCATGGTTTCAGTGTAATTATTTAGTTACCCCTTTGATTCACAAGGGATAGGATAAGGGGAGTAGATAGGATAGAAGTGGGGTGGATAGGGTAGGGTTCGATATTGGTATTAAGAGTATAAAAATACCTAATGAATGTTATTTCAACCACCCAGGAAAGTGTTTCATTTTTAATAGGGTAGGAAAGATAAATAAAAAGAAAGTGTTAGTGTTTTTAGCCTATCCTGTTGATCACTACCCTAGCTAGGCCTTTATGTGGGGCTGAATGACCTCTGATAGGAGTAGGCTAAGAACACAACTCTTACTTATTTCTATATGATAAATGTTTTGTTGTTAGTGCATACTTTTGGTGTGCATATGGGGTTGATGCATGGATTGGTGTATGGGGTGTGGGTAGGGGCATTTGCCATATTGTTGCCCCTCCTTGCAATAAGTGATGCAACCTTCACCTTAGTAACAAATTTCCCCTCAAAGATTGTCCTCAACGAATCTCTGTATGTTGTACTAGTCTTAGTGTTCACTGTTCTAGTGTGTGCTGATGTCTAGAGCTATTTGTGTGTGTATTTGCGTGTGTGTGCTTGTGTGTGTGTGTGTGTGTGTGTTTGTGTGTGTGTATGTGTATGTGTGTGTGTGTGTGTGTGTAAATTAAACTTATATTCGTGTTGTACTAACGATGTGTAGGTTAGGTGGGTTGGCTGGTTATTCGCTGTTAGTGTGTGCTAGTGTGTCAGTGGGGTAACCTTGTGTATATGCTCTTATTGTGAGCTTCTGGGTGTGTTGGGAGTGCTAGTGTTTCTGCTGGTATTTGTGGATTGGAGTGCACTGTTGCAGTGAAAAAAACACTAGTGGGGGGGAGGAGAGGGGAGACGCTTATAGGAACAATTTATTTATAGTCTACCAAGCAAGACAATTCTGTGCATGGGCTGTGTCACGTGTTAATTGCTAAAGAGGGGGGCAAAAATATGGTAGGGTCATTGGGAGTGTACATATAGTTAGTGTGTACTGGCGTGTGGTTGGTGGAGAGTATGAGTTGGATATGTATGCTGATGCGGGTCATATAGTCGTGTGTGCTGGGAGTGTACACTTATGTTGGGGGTGTTTAGTGTGTTGGGTGAGTTATGTATAATATTGTGTGTGTGGCTGTGTTTTATGAGCACACTTGAGTATCTGTGGGTTATGTGTGTGATGGTGTGTAAATGTATGTAGTAACGAATACTGTGCAGGACAACATTAACTCACCTACATGCTTGATCACGTGGTGGTCATGTTGCCGGAGGTTTGCTTCATATTAGCTGAAGTTTCCAAGAGATGTGATAAGGTGGACACAGGAAGTGGTGGGAGAGGGGGGGTCTGGTGAGTCAAACTGCTTCCGTGCCACGCCTCTCCTCCCTCATTATTATTCATACAGTGGGACACCCTATTCCAGAATTCCGGTATTTGCCCCTGGCCAGCATGGTAAAACACAATGGTAGATGCAAAAGCATAGCCTGCTAGTGGCATACATGTAAATAAAAATATATACATCCCAAGAAGCTGACAAGACAGAAGCAAAATCAAAAACTTTTCTTGAGGGGGCGGGGGGTAAGCTGGACCATCAATTTTGCTGGTTACTTCATATTTCTTTCTAACTAATTCAATTAATATTTCAAAGAGCAGCACACAGATCGTGCATGGTAACAATAGCTAAATATAGATAGATGCTTAAGTGAGCATCAGATTGGACAGGTCAACATTTCATGTTATTGTGAACATCAGATTGGACAGGTCAACATTTCATGGTGGAGCGATAAAAAATTAACTTCGTGATTGTAATGAATATTCATCAAAGCTAAAACCACATCCAATTCCTGAGTCGACGCAAAGTAGAAAAGCTGTGTTCACATGTACAGGTGCAGCTTGTTATAGCAGTACATGGCGTATCCTGAGGGGTTCCTGGGCATATTCACAATTCATTTTCACCATATAAGGACTGGCTAATACCATATATGGGGGAAATGAATTGTGAATATGCTCATGAAACCCCTCTTCAGTATAATAAGTAAGAACTTTAAAAACCAGTTCACCGTCAGATAGATACAAGCGAACTTTCTGGGCCGGGTCATTGACGTGTACGTCTGCTAGTGGAAAGTCAGGCGAGATCGTAACACAAGTTGTACGAACAAAGTGCTTGTTGTTGCCTCTGAACTTTGCGATAATTCTCGCTGCTGCTTTGATTTACGAGATTCAGCTCCACTCATTTTTCGCTTTGGCTATGTACCCACTCTATCCTATGTACCCACTCTATCCTACCTATCCTATGTACCCACCATATCCTACCCTATCCTACCCTAGCTAGGCCTATCCTATGCACCCACTCTATCCTATATATCCACCCTATCCTATATACCCGCCCTATTCTATGTACCCACCTATCCTATATACCCACCCTATCTATGTACCCACCCTATCCTATATACCCACCCTATCCTATATACCCACCCATCCTATATACCCACCCTATCCTATGTACCCACCCATCCTATATACCCACCCTATCCTATATACCTATCCTATATACCCACCTATCCTATATACCCACCCTATCCTATATACCCACCCTATCCTATATACCCACCCATCCTATATACTCACCCACCCTATCTTATACAAGTAAATAAAAACATTCTCTAACGAGAAAGTTGTTGGTATACAGGATTGACCAATGCTGGTGTAAAAAGCACGGAAACAAGAGTGACAGAAATTTGACTGGAAAATTGAAATAGGCCTATATTTAGCACATTACTCAGACATGCGCTGTTATAATGTGTGTGTGCTAAATATAGGCCTATTTCAATTTTCCAGTCAAATTTCTGTCACTCTTGTTTCCGTGCTTTTTACACCAGCATTGGTCAATCCTGTATACAAACAACTTTCTCGTTAGAGAATGTTTTTAAGACGATCCATGTCCACCCCCTGATCGACTTTATCTCTTAGTGCAATAAACTAAATAACTAAGTAACTTTAATAATGGTAATGATAACTATAACTATTTTTATATAGAGTACAAATTGTCCTTGTTCTCGAGGGCGGCTGCGTCCTCCCAGCCTCCTCTCCTGCCAGGTTCTGACCATGTACTGCGGCTGCTTCTGCTGGTGGTAGGGGGCAGCGCAGCTAGTGGTGGTAGTGGCGGGGTCAGTGCTGCTGTTTCTGCTGGTGGTGGGGGATAGGGGGCAGTGCAGCTAGCACCGGTGGCAGTGTTGCTACTGCTGGCGGTGGGGGACTTGTAACAGCCTTTTGAGCTAGCAATTACAAGGTTCATATACAAGGAGTAGTTAAATGGGAGGATATGATTGCAGTAAATTTCATTTCACCTAGTACTCAGCCCTTGCAACTGCAATTAAATTCATACACAGTTGCAAGCAAGCCCTAACATGTAGACTATACATCAGATAAGGAAGCCTTTTTGTACATCAGATTAACATGGCACCCCAATTTCAATAGATTCATACTGCATGCACAGGCCTTACATGTATAGCAGCTAGTGCTGGTGGTGGGGGCAGTGCTGTTGCTGCTTCTGCTGGTGGTGGGGGTAGGGAGCAGTGCAGCTAGTGCTGGTGGTGGGAGTAGTGCTGCTTCTGCTGGTGGGGGGTGCTGCTTCTGCTGGTTGGGGGGTGCTGCTTCTGCTGGTGGTGGGGGTAGGGGGCAGTGCAGCTAGTGCTGGTGGTGGGGGTAGTGCTGCTTCTGCTGGTGGTGGAGTAGTGCTGCTTCTGCTGGTGGGGGGTGCTGCTTCTGCTGGTGGTGGGGGTAGGGGGCAGTGCAGCTAGTGGTGGTAGTGGTGGGTGCAATGTTGCCGCTGGCGGTGGGGGACAGATCTTTTGAGCTAGCAATTACAAAAGGCATCATTTACTTCACTTAGAAACTCACTATCCCTAAGAATAGCTTTTTCAAGACCACCATTATAGTCCATAATGCATGAGATTTGGATTCATACAAGGAGTAGCTATATGGGAGAAGGATATGGTTGCAGTAATTTTCATTTCACCTACTCAGCCCTTGCAATTAAATTTATACAGTTGCAGGCAAGCCCAATCATGATGTCACCCCAATATTCAAAAGACAGATCACAAGGAGAAAGGACTACTGTACACACAGTTGGTTACCATGCATGCTTAACATGTGAAGTGGTACAAGATCCCTTACATACATGCATGCTTGCTGTTTGCATGCACATCTTCCCATAGCTTTTCAATGCTAGTACAATACAACATGCGCCCATAACATACGTTTGGGTGGTAGTGGTAGTTCTGTGACCTCTGCGGTACCGCCATCTCTCGGCAGCACGTTTAGCCAATCGGATGGTGGGGTCTTTCAGATGCCTTAATGGCAGCTGAATTGTCCTCTTTTAGTAGCGCGGTTCTCATCGTGGCTTTCTGCCTCTCAGCAGATCAATTCCTGCGTTGTAGGCTGTCGAGTACAGAGGCCTTTATTTTAGGGTCGGCCTTGTGTACAGAGGCCTCTTCTTTTCTGGATCGGCCTTGTAGCTGTCACGTATACAAATGTCTTCTTTTCGGGACTCTTGATAGCGCACTCGGGCTATAGCTTTGTTCTCGTCTTGCTCCTATTCCGCTCGTTGGTTGGATCGATTTTAAAAACATTATTAATTAAAATAAATTTCATAAAACATTAATAACTTGCTAGATCCCAATTCCTATATAGAACATACTACCGCATAAGGGTCTTTTTTTGCTGTAGTTTCTTTCTAGATGTGATATGCATTTATATGACATGTAAGGATAACGTGCCGGTAAATTTCGAAGTGATTGGTACTATTGCCGTTCTTCAAAACCGTTCGTAGCTCGAGTTATACCTTCCTAAGAAGAATAAGAAGACGACGACGACGACCAAGAATTATTTTAGGACTGGGCACGAGAAACAGGAAATTGTTAGTTTCTCTATAACACACCGTTTTATGACATGGTACCAACGTAGAACTGTAGATCGTTGTGCTCTCATTCCGCCGCGACAAAGAGATAAGCGATCCGTTTCTCCGTTGTTCCTCCAGACGTGAGTTACGTTTTTTTAATGACTTCATCAACCCTCACTCAATCCTATAATTGAACCTGCTGCTGCAGGTTCAGATACCCCCCCCCCCCCCCCACCTATCCTATATACACACCCTATCCTATATACACACCCTATCCTATATACCCACCGTATCCTGTGTACCCACCCTATCCTATGTACCCACCCTATCCTATCTACTACGTGCCCCCTCCTGATCTACTATGTACACACCACCCCTTAAGCTCCACTTACCAAGGAGCAAGAGGTGCCACCCATCCCACCAAAAGAGGGATGGGGGAAATTTGATTTCACTTAAGCTTACACCTTAATCACCTATATGTAGAACAAGTAGATAAAAACATTCTCTAACGAGAGAGTTGTTGGTATATAGGATTGACCAATGGTGGTGTAAAAAACATGGAAACAAGAGTGACAGAAATATTATTGGAAAATTGAAATAGGCCTATATTTAGCCCATTATTCAGGCATGTGTGTTGTATTGTGTGCTAAATATAGGCCTATTTCAATTTTCCAATAATATTTCTGTCACTCTTGTTCCATGCTTTTTACACCACCATTGGTCAATCCTATATACCAACAACTCTCTCGTTAGAGAATGTTTTTATTTACTTGTTCCATAAGTTTTTTTTCACCCTGTCATAGCAGTATCATAGTCAATAATCAAATGTAGGAAGAGGATGGATGATCCCCTTTATCTCTTAATGCAAGAACAAATAACTTTAATAGTACTGCTGGTGGTGGGGGCAGCACTGATGGTGCAGGCAGGAGCGCCAGTGGGGGCAGCGCTGGTGGTGCCGGCGGGAGTAGCTGCTGGTAGTGGTGTGGGCAGTGCTGCTGGTGGTGGTGGGGTGAAGGGGAGAGGAGTTGGAGGATGAATGTACTCTTCCTCCTCCGACCCCTCGTTGGTGAAAAACCCGCGAAGGTTGTCAGCCATCTACATATACGTAACAGAGAGTATTATTAAATTTTTACTTCTTTATTTTTTAAAGCAAAGTGCAGAGCCTTTACACATCTACATAGAGTATTATTAAATTTTTACCTCTTTTTGCTAGCGGATGAGTGGCTTTTATACCTGCAAAGCCTTACACGTGTGCAGACTGTGCTATAATTATACTAGTCCAATTCCATCATATTAATGACAGGGAGGGAAGGGGTGTATGCGTGTCAGTTGTGCTAAAATTCTATTGGTCAAATTTGACCCAGTAAAAATGGTCCCATCTAAACATGGAGGTGTAGCCTACATGCAGTTAAGTTGTATAGATGGGTAGTGTGGGAACTAAGGAAGTGAACTACATGGCAGCATGTAGATCGATCGATAAGGATATGTTCTCAGGTGAGGTCCAATCTGTGGACAGGGTCTGCAGCTTTATAAGTGTGGGCAGAAGGTCTGTTTTTATTTCACTACATAAATGTGAGTGCGCTGCTAGAAGTACCTGATGGTGGCTTATCTTACTTACTGCTGCACAGGCAGATCACTACCCCTAAGAATAGCTTTTTCAAGACCACCATTATACTCCATTGGTGCATGAGATTTGGGTTTATACAAGGAGTAGCTATATGGGAAAAGGATATAGTTGCAGCTATTTAGTTCTCAGCCCTTGCAACTGTAACTATATTCATACAGTTGCAACATTCACGGCTAGACAAGGAAGTCTTCAGATAAGGAAGCTTTATCAGATTAAAACAATAGACACTACTGTACACACAGTTGAGTCACCATGCATGCTTTACATGTAAAGTGAATGGTTTCGTGCAGATCCGTGCTGTACATAGTCGGGCGGGCCCTACTACCCACAGGTAGTAGGGTGACAAACCCGACCAAACGCGGTAGTAGGGCCGCCCGACTATGCTGTACAAATGCTGCATGCACAGCTTTTTAATGTTAATTAATACAACATGCCATAACATACCTTTGGGTGGTAGTGGTAGTTCTGTGACCCCTGCGGTACCGCGTCCTCTCGGCAGCACATTTAGCCAATCAGACAGCGGGATCATTTCAATACCGACTCCTTTCAGATGCTTTAATGGTAGCTGATATTTCTCCCTATTAGCAGCGCGATTTCCCTCGAAGTCCTCTTCATATCGCCGCCTTTAGTTTTAGCAGCACGGTTCTCATCGAGGTTCTTCATATCGCCGCCTTTGAGCAGCACGGTTCTCCTTGGGGTCCTCTTCGTATCGCCACTTTTTAGCAGATCGCTTAGATTCAATATCGGCCTTGTAGCTGTCGCGTACAGAGGCCTTCTTCATTTCGGGATCGGCCTTGTAGCTGTCGCGTACAGAGGCCTTCTTTTTTTTGGGATTGGCCTTGTAGAGCGCTCGGGCTTTAGCTTTGTTCTCGTATTGCTTTGGAGGTATTCCGCTCGTTGCTTAGATCTCTTCTTTTGCAGGGGAAAAAGAACTTCACAATTAGCCAACGTAACAACTAATATATTAAACTGGATAAATTTAGTGCAGGTTAGAGTATTTATAACCTAAAATTATTAATTAATAGAACTTGATATATTATGTCTATATGACATGTAAGGATAACGTGCCGGTAAATTTCGAAGCGATTGGTACTATTCCCGTCCTCCAAAACCGTTCCTAGCTCGAGTTATACCTTCCTAAGAAGAAGACGACGACGACGATGGAGAATTATTTTGGGACTGGGCACGAGAAACAGGAAATTGTTTGTTTCTCTATAACCACACCGTTTTATGACACGGAACAAACGTAGAACTGTAGATCGTTGTGCTCTCATTCCATCACGATATAAAGATAAGCGATCCGTTTCTCCGTTGTCCCTCCAGACGCTAGTGAAGTTTTATTAATGACTTCATCAACCCTCAATCAATCCTATATTGAACCTGCTGCCGCAGGTTCAGATTGATTAAAGTAATTGTGGGTTTGCACTTACATCGCAGTGTAATTAATCAGTGAACCCCCTGAATTGAATTCACAATGGGTTTCAGGTTCTATGGCAATCTGATAACTGAAGTCAATGCATCGTAGGTAAAACGATCACAACAGCAGGGCATTATCAACACAACACAAGCAGTGTGAATATAAAATTGCTCAATCGGACAACTGCTTGTATACAATAATCAATTCAGTGCAAAAACCAGCCATCAATGCTGCTAATTAAGACAAAGGAGTAACTACTTTGTCAATGGTGAATATCACACACAGTTCATCTATAATTAGCTGAAATAAGCATGCACAAGCTGCCCAAATCTAAATCAATATTGGATTCTAGTGGAAATTGCACATGCTTGCCTCTCCCTAACCAAGGCCTTAATAGCTATTATAAATGCTATTCTTTTGCATTCAGTTGGTGACCTCTGAAACCATTGTTGGACAATAGTCATAAAAGTGCACAATTTAGATAATATAGATAAGTGATGTTGTAGCTATAGGAAACGTTGCATGAGTACTGAAATGGGAGGACTTCAGCAGGAGAAAACAAAGAGAGGGGAGGCATGAGGTTTCCAAGTTTAGGAGGGTGGATAGTTATAAAAAATTTTCACTGCTTTCCACATCATCTGACCATGCATTTAATCAGCCTGACAAACCTAGTCACACATCCTAGGTGAGTTACTTGATCAGTCATGTATACGTACGAAACAAATTTGCATATTCAGTGAAACGTTATGAGTGTTCAGTTTAACATTTTCTTCGAGCGCAGAAGTGGCTAAACAATTAAGGAAGGATAAATGTTGGCAGTGATGGGGAACAAGCGCTCAACAATATTTACCTTGTGATCGTTAACTGCAAGTTTGCGATGATTAGCATTTACAACTGACTTTTATTGTGAAATGTCAAAACTAACTTCATGATCCTTGTTCACAAATCATTTATCTTCGATTTCTGTAATTATCCAGATGCATATTCTCCTTCTGTTTTCTCAGGAGAAAGTGGATAGTCGTTATGTAGGTCTACCTCTAGCACATAGCCTCACATGAAAAGTACATTAGAATCCTTGTTGGTATTGTATTTAATCCAACCAATCAGCAAATACTCATCTGCCCTAGGCCTAGCTGGCAAAATAAAGTAAGGATGTATTTCTATAGCAGTACACAATCTATTACGCACAGCTATATAGTTAGATGGCACTGGTGAGCTCCCCACTTTCTATCCTTCTCATATTAAAATGGAAAATACACATCATGCAGGATCCCTAATATTTCATTATGCCTTACTTATTGCAGCCAAAAGAGCATACTATTGACTATATATAAGGACGTTATAGTGTTCATATGCTAAAATATTCACATATCGATGCTTGTTTCCTTATTTCTTTTTACACCATTATTGCCTTAATTGCATTCCTATATCTATATCTATTTCCAATTTTATCGAAGATAATGTTTATTCTACAGTATAGAAAAATAGTGTGGTAGGGAGTCAATAAGTGTTAATTGTTCGAAGTTATAGCTACCATAATAGATCACATGGGCCCTTTTCTTGTGAACTGTCCCATAATTATGGTGGACACCTCGTGATGAGCTTTCACTAAATGTACCCTGACATAAAATTAATATGCAATATACCTCAGGAGTGGTGCATCATAATACACATACAGTGTAAGCCCTTCAACTACAACTACTGCGCTCTCATTTACAAATAAAACTAAAGTTCAACAAACACTAAAATCAATATCCTATACACATCAATTTAATCATAGTTGTTGCCACATCATGTGAAATAGAGGACTAGTCACTGGAGAGTAATGATTTCTTCTCCTCTTCTGATGCTTTCCCTTCTGATGAGCTTCGATTGTACCTGATGCCCAACTTCTTCATTACCCATCGTACTGTAGGCATGATGATGAGGTCATAGTAGATCCAAATACCTACAAATAATATGACGTAACCCACTGGTTGTAGGGGCTCAAACTGCTGCCATCCAACACCAAGGGAGATGACCCAGATGATGATGCTACGAAGGGTATCAAGAACCATCCTAGTGGTGGCATTCATTGTCTTTGTGACAGTGAGTCCAGCAAAGTTGAAGAAGGCAATGCTGAACACCAGACCAAGAGATGCAATGAGCACCTGCCAAGAGTAGCCCCACTGGTGGAATGCATCTATTGTGTCTTCAAAGCTTTTCCTCTCCTGCCAGGAGGATGATGATTGAGGTAGGTGCCAAGGAATGAAGTACATTGGGATCAGAAGGATAGTGAGTGTGGAGAATCCAAAGATGCCCTCCCACCCAACCCCCTGGAGGGGCTGGATCTTGTATCGCTTCATGATCTTCTCCTCAACAGTCATCTGAACAGCTGTGATGATCTGAGCCAGCACTATCAGCAGGTCACCTGCTAGGACAGTATCCTGAGATAGGCCTGAGTTATTTGGATGGAAGTAAACATAGTCCCCTATTCCAACCACTACCAGACCAATAATGACTGCGATCATTCCAACCCAGTGGTGGATTTTTAACTTGTTTCCCAGGAAGGCGACAGACAGAAGACCAGTGAAGATGATAACACTCCCTCTCAACATCTGGAAGCTAGCAGCATAGGTCCAGGTAAGTCCAACATACATAATGGATGTCCCACACAAGTCACACATGGCAGGGATGGCCCAGATAAAAGGATTGAACTTTTGATCACCAAAAGTAGACATGTCCTTCTTCTTAACCATTCTATAGAAGAACCAGATCTTGAAGGCTGCATAGCAAAGTGCCTCTCCCAAGAACATGGTGGCCGCCTGGAGAAGTACATAGCATTTTACACAATCATGTACACAGAACTACTATGTATGGATGGGTAAATATTGTTGTAAATCACTTTTGTTACAACATTAGTACCTATATTGTCCTTGAGCATCATCTCCAGGCTGTAGAGAGATTCAACTATACACCAGAACCAATATCCTACTGCATGCATAATTAGCTCTGGGCTAAAATCTAGTTCCTTTTACAAGGCACCCCAGATATGTGCATGAGTGGGAGATCTTCACTTTGGGAACCTGCTTAGAACTTTGAGGAAAGAACTACTATCGACCTAACCTATTCTGCCCCAGGGCTAAAAATGCATGTTGATTTCATGTCGTTTCAGTTATTATAGTCCTCTAACAATGTATATACATTAAATTATTCATTCGTTTGTGATGTTTCCAGACTAATTTACGTAAGCATTGCTGCATATACTGTTCTGTGGAATGTTGCATATTCATAACAGGATAAGTCTTGTGACATATCGCGAACCCGATACCAGCTGTGGTGTGTGAACAGAGGCACACACATGTACACGTATGTGTATAACCACACAGACATATGTAGCTGTGCTTGGAATGGTGCGCTCCAGTACCTAAAGATATGGTGATTATGAAACCTAGGTGGTATCAGACATCATAACATCAGTACCCCGCGTGACTAAATGTTATTTTTGGATATAGAAATGGTGTGACATGCTGCCTTGAAAATAGTAAGGCGATAATAGCGTTGATACTTGGAAAGATACATCGATTTGATTTGGATGCTATATAATAAATCCACATGGCCCATTTTCTCGTAGAACGTTTCCATACATAGTAATAAAAATAATTCAATTTAAAATTGCAACATCTCCCAAATGGTAAAGGCTATTGACTTCCTATTTTACTACACAATTTCTCTATGGTAAAATAGAGTTTAGAGTTTTGAATTAGCTTCATGCCAGTATCTGCAGGAAAATTCAATTCACTTCGAATCTGGTTTATACATAGAGGGATCATATACCTTTTGAATTGTCCTTTTCCTCTACCTGTTGCGAAGATATAACTGTGCAAAGTGCATGCACAATTCCCGCCAGTGATCCAGGCAAACCGTGTCCCATCAAGTGTATGGATGGTGGATGCGTAAATCATTGGCGGGAATTGAGTGGGAAAATGTTTGGTCCGCAGCGCCCTGGCCACAAACAGTCCTACCTGAAGTGCATGCATTTATATTATAAGTGAGAAAGTACACGTAACTGCATCAGAAACTGCTAGAGTCGAGAGGTGTGTGCGTAGATGAAAATGAAGACTGGTCGAAAAGGCATGTCTTCACTTGATTGATGGGAAGTATCCTGAGGGTACATCAATTGAACAGCTGCAAATTACGAGGAGTCTTCTACCAAAAAAACCAAAACGTATTCCACTGGGCAAAAAGAAATGAACAGTTCATGGTATCCCCAAGCACGGATCAAACAGATGGTATTTGGAAGCCAGATAAGTTCATGGCAGTGAGGAAAGGTGCCATACCTTGAAGGCATGCCATGTGGACCTACTAACTGGACAGGTGTCAAAACATACATCCCATCACGTTTTGGAGCAGTATGTTTGGAAAGGGATGGTAGTTAGCGTAATTAAGAATTGATGTTGTATCCACAGATTTCGCACTCCTAAAGGATTCTGTTAGAAACAGGGCGGTTGGATGACAGAATAAAATACAGCTCAAATTGCATCCGTCTACACTAAGCTTTGACATAATAAGACAATTTTGTACAAATGGGGCTACCCACTCTACTTTTGATGCCCAATGCCACATATTAATGTTTATGACATACTTTTTTAGGGTGAGCAATTGTACCCCCCTGACAATAGATATGAAGGATGTATTTCTAATACAATGAACAATACGGATCCTCCTCAAATAGCTTTACACGATTATTATTAAAAGGAAAATGAATGCCACTTGAAAAATATACCATTACAACGTATGCATATTACATACACAGGTACAGTCATTAAGACAGCATTCAGTGACTACCTCCAAAATAAACATCCCTCATTAGTCAGTATTGATTATATATCCAGGACGGTCAAGTAGTCGCTCCTTTTCACTAGATGATCCCTTAGCAAAGTATTTTTTCAACTCAAGCTTCGCTATGATCCATCGTATTGTAGGCATGATGATGAGGTCATAGTAGATCCAAATACCTACAAATAATATGACGTAACCCACTGGTTGTAGGGGCTCAAACTTCTGCCATCCAACACCAAGGGAGATGACCCAGATGATGATGCTACGAAGGGTATCAAGAACCATCCTAGTGGTGGCATTCATTGTCTTTGTGACAGTGAGTCCAGCAAAGTTGAAGAAGGCAATGCTGAACACCAGACCAAGAGATGCAATGAGCACCTGCACCGAGTAACCCCACTGGTGGAATGCATCTATTGTGTCTTCAAAGCTTTTCCTCTCCTGCCAGGAGGATGATGATTGAGGTAGGTGCCAAGGAATGAAGTACATTGGGATCAGAAGGATAGTGAGTGTGGAGAATCCAAAGATGCCCTCCCACCCAACCCCTTGAAGGGGCTGGATCTTGTATCGCTTCATGATCTTCTCCTCAACAGTCATCTGAACAGCTGTGATGATCTGAGCCAGCACTATCAGCAGGTCACCTGCTAGGACAGTGTTCTTGTCAAGCCCTGATCCACCACCGTTGAAATAAACATAGTCCCCTATTCCAACCACTACCAGACCAATAATGACTGCAATCATTCCAACCCAGTGGTGGATTTTTAACTTGTTTCCAAGGAAGGCGACAGACAGAAGACCAGTGAAGATGATAACACTCCCTCTCAACATCTGGAAGCTAGCAGCATAGGTCCAGGTAAGTCCAACATACATAATGGATGTCCCACACAAGTCACACATGGCAGGGATGGCCCAGATAAAAGGATTGAACTTTTGATCACCAAAAGTAGACATGTCCTTCTTCTTAACCATTCTATAGAAGAACCAGATCTTGAAGGCTGCATAGCAAAGTGCCTCTCCCAAGAACATGGTGGCCGCCTGGAGAAGGAGGAGGTGGATGAGATGTCTGTGCACAACCACTTAATATGTTGCCTAAGGTAAGGCTGCAGCACTCAACGCAGGCTACATGTATGCACCAATATTTGTGCCAATCCCAACTATGCTGTGTTGCACAATGTAAAAGACCTGTATGTGCAACCAAGCCTCTGACCAACCTACATTGAATAATGAAGGAAGTGTTGATGCGATATTGTTTTGCCTACCTTAGACAGTTTAATCATCACAGCATAGATGTACACATGTAACAAGCATTGAGTTTCAACTCACTTAGATACCATTGTTGTGCCTTGAAAAAAACCCAAACTGATCAATTGGTTTAAAATGAAACTTCATCTTCTATACATGTGGGTATACTTTACACACATTTTCCGAAGTGTAGGAAATAAAATGTACAGTATTCGTTCTGCCTGCTTTCAGAAGGACTACATATGACACAACCTGCTAAAGCAAGTAAGTTTGTTCGGCTACATCCTTAAACTATTAAATCTTCTCCCAACCAAAATCATGCCTAATGTTCTCTGAAGATCGAGCACATGAACTTGGTACTGATTTTATGATGGGTTTTTGAAAACATATTTTTGAAACCATATATCCCTTTCTTGTCCAATTTTTACACTTATTGTCCATCCCTTTTGTACATATGGTACGATTATGATGTTATAGAAACTCTCCGCTGGCTGTACCCGAGGCCTGATCGGTCACTGGGGTAAAACGTATTATAAATACTTTTTATGTCAAATTTTTAACACTCATAGGAAAAAGGTGTCCAAACAAATGGTGACTTTTCGCAATACCTTTCCAGCAATGTTCAGGTGAGGCTTAAGCCTGGTTCACAATATGACGCAAGACCCCACGATGCGTCGCGATGAAAAAAACTCTTGGACAAATCCATCAATTTTTAATAACATACCAATATCGGGCGTGGTTTAGGTGTGGTTTATCACTGCAGCATCGCATCGTGTTGCAGGAATAGAAATTTTTTGTATTCCTGCGACAACCATATCGCAGGCTCTTGCGTCATATTGTGAGCTAGGCTTTAGTGTCAAACTTAATGCAGGCAGTGAACCAATTTACATACGTGCCACACCTCTATTTCTACATGACATCACAGAGAATTAACATGAAATGTAAGTGCAATCAACATCTTTGCTCAAAAAAAGCACCTGTTTCACATACATGCATTCACCTATACCAGAGCCAGTATGGCTTGGGACATGGGAAAATGCTTTGCCAGTTGAGGTGGGAGAATGAATATGTGATGAATTGCAAAGTTCAGGAAGCGAATCAGAAGATAACTCGGGAAGCATCTGAAAAAACTTGATGAAGATGGCACTGAATCAGACAATGATGGGAGAGGAAATATAAATTGCACATGTACACTTGTGACTTCCTGACCGCAATTTTTTTTGCGCTAAAGCTTTACCCAGATATGGCAATGTCAGCCTGTACTTTAGAAAGTGTCATTTCTACCAAAACACTAACAAACACACACTTCTTTTATGTGGAACAAGCGACCCTTGATCGTTCATTTGTTTAATAAATCATAAATGTTTGGCATCAGAGGGTATGGCATGCATATTAATTTATAAATTGGTTCACTGCCTGCATTTGATTTGACACTTAAGCCTTGCCTGAACCATCGCTGAAAAAGTATTGCGAAAAGTCACCATTTGTTTAGACACCATTTTCCTATAAGTATTTCAGATTAGGCATTAAAAGTATTTTTGGCCCCACATTTTACCCCAGTGACCTATCCACCTCGGATACAGCCAGCGGAGTGAGTCCATAACATCATAATCGTACCATATCAGAGTGGGTTAGGACACCGACATTTGAGTTGGGTATAATGTATATGTTATTATTTCTATAACACCTTGCTGTACTATAATCTGCAGGAAGAAGTTCCATGGTTAAATAAGTGGCAGGCTGTCAAAGCATAAATCAGGACAATTTTTATGGAATTTGCAATTGCAATTATTTTGTGCTGGAACCTTAAAGGATTGAGTTATGAATATGTGTAATACATACCGTAAGCGTCATAATTTAAGGAATGTCACAATTCCTTAAAGATTCCTTAATTGTCACTTATCAGTTAATTGTCACTTATCAGTTACATCACCTCTAAACTCCAAAATTCTTTCTGAAGCGGGAGTAACTGCTGGAGCAGGTGCACATGCCACTGAGCTTCGAAAACATGAGGCTAATGATGCTAAATGTAGTGATCTTGGATGGGTCTGTATCTCTCTGGTAGTGGAATCATACGGAGCATGGGGGAAGGAAGCTTTGGAGGCGTTTTCCATGTTGGCCTCGCGCCTAGCCATGTCTTCATCCAGGCCCAAATCTATGGTTCTGTCTGAACTGTATGGCCGGCTCAATCTCCATTTAGTTAGGGCAAATGTGAGGGCTATTTTGTGCCGACTTTCCTGCCATCATCAGGAATACATTTGAGTTTGTATGTTGTTTTGTGACTTGTGTTTGGTTATTGTTGCATTCGTGTATAGTGTATGTGTATTTAGTGTGATGTAATATAATATCAACAAAAAAAATTGTCACATTGGAATATTCGAAGTTGTCATAATTGTAAAAAAACCATAAAAGGTGTGCGCTATTAGAAAATTTAATATTCGTGCATACTATGGTCCTATAGAGAGAAAAAAATGGTAGTCAGCTTAGGTGGCGGTGTGGTTGGGGGGTAGACTGGTATTTCTCCACATATAATCATCAGTAATGTGCCCAACTATGCAGGCTTCCCCCCTCCCCCCCACATGCCGCCGCTATCAGACAGATGGCCCTACTTGGCTGTACCTTCATGCCCATTGAATCCCTATAGTACATTTACCAACAACTCTCTAGCCCCACTGCACCCCCCCCCCCCCCCCTTAAGTTGGGTTTCGTCTAACTTTAGCGTAGTCTATAAGATCACGCTACATACAACAAACTACTCCGATAAAGGGGATCAAATCTAGGCCAAAACCAAGTGCTAGGTCAAACCCAAGGGGTGCAAATGCTCGAGGCAGCTAATCAGGCCACATGCCCCATTCCTTAATTGTGAAATTATACAGGCAGCATCCTTCCTTATACAAAAAACCCTTGTGTGTTAACCCACAGATTCCTTAATTGAGACATTCTTAAATTATGACGCTTACGGTAGCATTTTGTCTCCTATTTCCAACGACACTAAATTTGTAGTGTTTGCAACTTTGAAGACATGAATTCTTAAAGTTTTTGCCAACAAAAATCATTAACACCGCATCCACGAGAAACACGGGGAAATTTGGGGGCATTTGTGGATATTGATAATTCCCTCCTATCATTTTTTTGACTGGAAAAAAAATCAGAAAGCTCACCATTTGTAAAGAGTAATTTGTACTTTTTTTGGAATGGTGCTCTATAAATAACTCCCTGTTACATGAACATGTCGAACGGGTACATAGTTTTTGATGTGGTAAATGCCCTTGGGTACAATTTTTTCAGGGTCATGTATCCCACCACCAAGAGTATTACTGAATCAAAATTGCATTAAAATATACAACTATAGGAGGGTACATAAATTCCTTTTTCAAACAAGCCAAAGCTTCTATTGCACTCGTTTCCAGCAGTAAGTTACAAAACATTCTCGTTCGCAGTAGACGGGGGGGAGGGTGGTCTGCTCATCCAAAGCCAGCGAAGGCAGGTTTTGCAAGTTTTACCAAAACATCCAGTCTGTACCCATCTGGATAGAGTCATGGTATGTTATTAGTAAGACAGGAAGAAAGATTCTTGAAGTCCGCCCACGCAAAAATTCACTCGCAGTAATGCTGTTTTCACATTTCATGACTGCATATCACTCGTGACCGTGAGAGTTGATTACATGTATTTAACTTAGAGCCATATTTTCACAAAGTTTCATACAGTTTTACGCATTTATTGTAATGCTCTAGAAGGAATATGTTAATTAATAAAATCTGTACCTCTTACGCAATAACGCTAGAACCACTCAAGTATGCAATGATGTTTTGAGCCAATGGTATGTCTGTTTGAGATACAAAAAAATGCAATATGCCTCATAATGGTACATGTAGTGAAATCTCCACTCAAAACCAAGCAATTCTATCTAGAGGGAATTAATCATTTTTCGGTTTGCCCCAGAATAGACTAAATTTCTCGTGGATGCAGTGTTAAAAATTCTTCTTGTACAAAGTTTGAACTCATGTCTAGTCAAATCTATAGCCACCTGGGCCATATATAATGCATGAATACAATTAGCTACAATTTGGCACTAGCACCATAGGCACTGCCTCCCGTCGCGTTCTAAGTTAGAGCGACAATTGTTTAAAACAACAGCGGTATACACAGCGCCATGTTTTTAATAATTTCATTCATAACAACACATTTAACACATAGTGACCCGTGGGAATGAAGACTTATGAAACTTTCTGCCTGCTTTCTGTCACCTGGGCCTTACACTACGCTACGCTGTCTATTTGTTGTGTGTGGACAATAACACAATAGAGCCGGTCATTATGTAGAGGCCTACATGCGCATGCTGACCTGTGGCACATATGCTGTATTTAAGATGTGTGTGCAACTAATTGTAGCGGCTAGTTTTGAAGTGATTATAGTATCCATCCTATCAGCGCATCGACGATGAAAGTTTGAGTGCTTCGTTAGAGAGTTTTGTTCTCAGGCGGCTGCAAGTTAGAGGTTGAAGATACCGGTACGCATAAGATAAGCTTGGGAGAGCGATTTAGAAGTAATACCGAGGCAGTAGAACAATTTATAGCTGATAAAAAATAGTTGGCAATAAAGAGGGAAGAACCTCTAGAGCATTAACAACAAAAACCTGCAGAGAATCTCTAGAGCATTAACAACAAAAACCTGCAGAGAGCATTTAGCTCGGAAAACTACTCAGCATGACATGTTATAACACAGTTTGGATTAAGTCTGATCCTATAGTTAGAAGTTGTCAACGTGCTGTCCAATGCTAGTTTTGTGGTGAGGAGCACAACGTTCGGTCTTGTGCTCAAAAGCATGCAACTGAGGTAAGATCAAGTTGCTTCTCTTTGGAAGAACATCTACTTACCTGCATGTTTGCAATTGATCAGGAGACAGGAACATAATCTTGTTCATAAAAGTCAACTTCGTATGTATTATCAAGCTAAACTTATATAGTCAGCATTCAGACCATATTGGTCAATTCTTGATTTTACATTTTTGATTTTATTGTTGTTGTAAGGTTCATATCTTTTTTTTTTCTGTCACTTATGTAAACTAATAAGAATGTATTTGGGTTACATGAACATTTTCATAATCAATGATATTCAAAGGAAACAGAACTTGATTATTTTGGCTTGAAATTTTTTAAATTTTATTTTTTACGTTGTCCTATTCTCCCATATCTTATCTGGATCATTGTATGGCATAAAATCCACTAACTGATAAAACGTTTTCAACGTTCAAAGAAAATTAACTATGCAAGACTTACATTATACTTGTGAAAAACATCCTATGTATAGGACAATTGTCCTATATACAGGACGAAGGTAGAAGGTAGATTAGACATTAAAAAGTCATCATTAAAAATGGACAATTATATGGTTGCAGGTTCTGTTGGACCATTGGACCATGGTTCACACATACATTTAGATTGCAAACCAAACTGCAGTATTTCACTCATACTTTATGATCAATGTAGTTACATGACATAGTTATAACAGTACCGTTTAGAAACACCTACTTGTGCATGTATATCACTGCATAACCTGAGGATAAACACGACCCTGTACAGCTTGTATTTCATTCTATTGTGAAAGAAAGGCATCTCCGCAACAAGAGGCTAATTGAATGTAATTAATTTAGGATTGCTTGTGTCCTTCGCATATATGCTAAGAAGACCAAATGAAATTATGTTCACTGTACAAGTGTATACTAATGAGAGCTACAACTACTAAATGATGCCTCCTGTACAGTGCTGATGCTAATTGTGGTTGTATTGGTGGATTAACTATTGTTGGGCAGTAGTAGTGCGCACTCCTGCAGTCTTGTGAACTGAATGAGCGTCAGCAATTCCAGACTGGAATGATGGCAGAAATAAGCTCCTAGCCTCCACACTTGAGTGAACATCCAGTACATGTGATTATGTGGCATGCATGCAGCGTTCAAATGCAGTGATTTCCCTGCTCAAAGCAACCCCATCCAACACACCACCCATACCTACGCACCTGAAAGAAAGGATGGTCATAGTAGTGTTCAGCTTTTGGGTTTGAACCACCAGCAGTGTTCAAATCAGCCCACCTGATAAAGGCATAAAAGTACATATAATTTCACATGCACATCAGTACTACACAACCACATCAACTGACTCAAGAAACCCGCATGCACACTCATGGACACAGGTTAGGGCTGCTGAATGCACCAGCAGGTCACAACTGCTGCTGATTTGGCGATTTCATTTAATAGACCAAAGAATATAACTACCAGATGATTCCAGGGTTGGGGGTACATTCCACTATAACATTGCCTTTTTGAGGTGAAACAACTTGTTATTAGTGCAATACAGGTACATGTATAACAGGGTGAAAGTATGTGCTACAGAACTCCAGGGCCAATGACATTACAACATGATGATTATCAGCTTTCATCTATATAAGGATATAAATTATCTTACAGTACAGTTATGCGCGAGTTTATACTTGGACCCAGCAATTTGGATAACGGCCGGACATCGGACATTTTCTGACCAATTTAGACAATTGACGGGTAAATATGCGCATGCGCAGACAAGATGTCTGAGAAGCGGGTAGCAGATGACACGGTTGATGACAGTCCTTGTAAGAAACGAGGTCTTACTATACAAACTGTTAAAAAGTGGGTAACAGAACATGAAAAAGAGCTGATGACGATATTGTGGCTAACCTATGATCGCCTCCATTGTGACCACATGTCTGGTCAAATTTTATCAATGTCTGATCAAATTTGTCATGTGTTGACTATATGTCTGGTCAAAAGCAAAACCTTATCCAAATCACTGGGACCACAGGTGTACATGTACATGTAATTACTGCACCATTACTAATGACCCCATGTGATACAGTGTATGGCTTCAGGCGTTCCAATGATAATCTTAATGTTTTGATGACATGAGGTTATATCGTTGCCTCAGCCTCACAGGGCAATTTTGGTGTCCCACCAACCACCTGTTGTGACTTTTAGTTGTAGTGCTTTTTATATATAGTTGTGAGTACACATTCTGTATGCCTAGAAATAGAAAAAGGCTAACTGAATCTTTTCTGATGTAAGAACTATTTTTTTTTGCCAAGTCCAGCTTTGTGAAAATTAGTCATCAAAACACCAATTGCGAAAAGTACGTTATTAGATAGTTCAACCATCACCAAGACATATGACGTTATTTCCAGCCTCAACTCTAACCAATATGCATTCAAAGTGACATGATATGAACCTTATCAGTCTCAAAGCATTGCCAAGTACACCTCTTTCCTGCCATTTAGAGCAAGTTTGAATATGCTTTTGAATTTATTTTGATATGCCTATGAGGCCAGAACAGGTATTATGCTATGAGGCCAGAACAGGTATTATGCTATGAGGCCAGAACAGGTATTATGCTATGAGGCCACAACAGGTATTATGCTATGTGGCCACAACAGGTATTGTACTCCCAGTTGGTTTAGTCCATGTACATAACCACCTGCAGCTGTTTGCAGACTAGATGCAGGTGACTGTAATGTAATTGATTTCAGCCCGGGAACTTGGGTACAAGGCTAAGGTCCTCTAAAATATATATGAAGTAGCACGTGAAGGCAAATCAACACTTCTAGTTGTGATAACGTTTTTATACATGTAGGATATATATAACGGTCATTGCATCCTCCACTAAGTGATCATGACACAGGCCTTCCTCCAGCGGACACAAATCTCCTCCATTAGATACAGGCTTTCCTCCAAAAACATGCCAACGTGTTGATAATTATTCACAAATTCCAACCTTCATTTTATATATTGTGACTCGATACAGTAATGTCCTTATAGATTGTGCATTACACCATATTGCAGTCCAATCAGGTTGCAGCATTTCGTGTGCAAATACCTCACCTGGAAGCATTACTGCGTTATCATGCTATCAACAACAAAAAAAGCACTAAAATAATACCCTGCACACGACCAGTAGTTGGGTCTGGACTTAAACGTAGTCTAGTGCTTGTTATGACACTAGCATTGCTAAAATTTGTTTGTATTTGCAACAATTGGAACCCTTCCAACTACATGTAATTTTTCAAAAGGAAGCTCAACAAAATAGGCCAAACAAAAAATGCTCAATGAACATGTACATGGGATCCTGTGCGAAGGCCAATTTTAAATATTCAGAATACCGGTTTCAAGGCCTTAGATATTTCATGATGGGGTCCACACAGTTTTTCCTTACGTTGTTGTTTCGTTTTGATTGGAAGTAAAAGGTGGCAACCAGCCAAAGCGACTGATGTATGTACTTGTACCAACACCCCCCCAGTTGATGTATGGGTGGCACCTGTACTTGTACCAACACCCCCCCCCCCCCCCCCCCCCCAGCTGATGTACGGGTGGCCCCTGTACTTGTACCAACACCCCCTCAGCTGATGTACGGGTGGCCCCTGTACTTGTACCAACACCCCCCCCCCAGCTGATGTACGGGTGGCCCCTGTACTTGTACCAACACCCCCCCCCCCAGCTGATGTACGGGTGGCCCCTGTACTTGTACCAACACCCCCCCAGCTGATGTACGGGTGGCCCCTGTACTTGTATCAGTATCCCCCAGCGATGACCTAGTGTACTTACACCCCTCAGATGATGTACAGTCAGCCCCAGTACTTGTACCAGTGGCCCCCCCGGGTGGCCCCTATACTTGTACCAGCACCCTCAATTATTGTTGTCCCAGTGGCCCCTTCAACTGAAATTGAGACCCCTCCTGCAGGACTCACTCGGCAGAAACAATGTTTCCACATACGGCACGTTGTGGTATAGTAGAAATACCCTACACATACATGTTGCTGCCCCCACAAATTAATCGCAGAAGAGCAAGATCACAAGTACATGTAGAAGGAGCGTTGGGCCCATACTTGAGATATTACTATTACTCTTCTGCAATTAATTTGCGGAGGTGGCTGTCAGGAATTTCTACTATACCATGACACACGGCATGCGGAAGCATTGTGGCTACTGCGTGAAATGAAGGTCCTGCTGGTATGTCGGGAGGGGCCTCCATTTCAACTTAAGAGCCCAACAGGCCATCAGCTGATGGCGCTGGTACAAGTACAGGGGTCGCTGGTTCATCAGTTGCCATGGCTGGTTGCTGCTTCTACTTTCAATCAAAATGAAACAACATTCAGTTCAAAGCAGCATTGACAAGCTTATAATTACCTGAACCATGTTCATATAGCTCTAAAAGATGTGTGTTTAAAATATCTATTTTTTTTACTATACCTAATTGTTGTGATAGTTGAGGATGGCATTATGTAATAACACTTGAGACATTTGTAAACTACACTTACTACTAATTAGTGCTAAAAGGAAACAATCTCGTCACTTAACCTGCAGTGGTACCCAGAAATACCTGATACTCACTTTTTATTTTGTAAATACAGAGACAATGGTTTTCATTTAGTAAAAATAAATACATTAAGAGTATTATTCTACAAATAATGAAAACCATGCATATATATATATATATTTCACCTCCTCCATGAACACATATTATAGGAGTTGTACACTAAGAGAGCATCGATCTGATGCCAAACACACCCATATACATTCTGTGAGAAGGGAAATACATAACTTGTCAAAGTAGAAAATTGAGAAAATTTTTATTCATAATGGTGTATTTTGTGCATTATTAAACTTTTTGGGGTAACTAATTTGGTCATATAAATATGATTATTTGCATCAAATCTAAACCATAGCGTCCAACTCGAGTCCCACACGGATATGGAATGACCCCATTGCCATGTGAGGAACATTGCCAAGTAAGGAACCCTAGTGTACACTGTTGCCCAAGCTGTTCTGAATTGCCATACGCGACTTTAGTCAACAGCAACTGCCTTGCAGCTCCCAACAGCTTCCATTCACCTTTGTGTAATAGGGGTTGAAGGCCTCATGACTGTGCACGTGTGTGGCAGCATTCATTGCTAAGTGGTTCCCTCACTGTGTTTACGTTGGGTAATAAGGAGCATAGGGTGATGGGTACATGTATGAAATCTGGGATGGGTGTTCCAGAAGATATCCACCCCCAAAAATATGCATGCAACATTATAATAGAATTAGTACAACATGTCCTTACATGTTATGGCCTAGGTAGTTATACGATTTGTACATATAGTAAAGCATGTCTTTGCATGTTATGGCCTAGTTATACTATTTGTACAAATAGATGACACGTATTATCACGTGATCATGGTTGGTTGGCCATGCAGAAGTGCAGTGTCAAATACTGATGCGATCAAACCAATGTACTAAGGAGTTACAAAGCGGTTGCTGCAGAGTTAAAGGCAGACGCTAACAACTACTCTATTTAGAGCTCCTGTGAATAGTGAAACAGTTCCTTTCTGAGGCTCAGGCCTGTTCATTTTGAGCATTACAGTGTGTGATTGGTTTGATATACTGTAATGTGGCAATTGTGCATCTGCGCACGCTCCTACCCTATCATCTCCATTTTCTTCAGCAGTCAATAATGTATGGCCTAATACAAGGATTCTTTGAGGGGTGCATGTGTGGTCAGTAAATGGATGTGTCTGTAGGCTGAGGGGGGAGGGGGTAGAGAATTTTTTTTGGATGATTCTAGCATCACCACCCCACCCTTCGAGTGTTGTTTAACTTTTGAACTCACATACTCACATAATAAAGCTCTCACCTGTCGTCAGCCACTACACCATGCTTTTTGAAAGCACGTTTGGGTGTATCTGGCCTGTGACGAGGTAAGGCTTTTGTTGTGGTCTATATATTTAAAAACCCGATACGGCACGGTGTACAGAACGCTTACATCACACTCATGTAGGGTAGATGGGTATTGATTGCCATGTGCGATAACGCCAACAGTCCTGTATATGCTAAGGAGCAAGGTTACTAGCTGCGCAGAGCTTGAGTAAAGTGGCCTAGTTTTACCCTCGCACAGAAAGTATCTTTACATGCTATTAAAAGTGCGGGTGGCGATTACTCCCCCCCCCCCCCCCCCCCCCCGGCGAAATTTATATAATAAACGCGTCCCTGACCAATAAACCTTGAAACAAGTGAGCACCAATGTAGTCTAAGGCGGCTTTACAGCTCACTTTGCGGCCAGTGTGTTAACAGTTCCGGTTGTGACCATCAGTATGGCTACCCCGACGTTGAACAAGGCAGCCCTCACGAACGTCGTATCCAAATTGATAGCGCTCTTCATGGCTTCTGGCATTCATGAAAAGAAAATCGGTGAGGAAAAAAAGACAATGGATACTCAAATCACGCGAACTGGTGTGATAGCGTTTGCAGCCGTACCTAGCTGTTTCGGTGTGACTTTAAATAGAACGCAGTGGTCATATGACAAATACGGAAATAACCAAGATAATGATTTAGCATATGAATTTCATAACCACGGTACAAATGAACTTCACCTCCGACCAGCTATCTAACCAGAGATAATATATAGATTATCTCTGATCTAACTCAGACTATCATTATATATATCACAGCAATATACTTTCTATCCTAATTCGGTTTCGGGTTCAGACAAATAAAAAGCGGTTTGCGATGCCGGATCCGGACATGACTCGACCGAACAACGACCAACACAAATACCAAAAATCGCCGGACATGACTCGCCTACTATTATTTGGTATTTCGCGTGAACGTAAACATACGCACGTATTTTCTCTGACTGTAGGATGCACCAGAGATAATATCTGTATGCACCAAGAAGAGTTATCAGTTATAGTAGGGTAGCTTATTGATATTATTGTTACGGAGCGGATAAAAGCATCAAATTTTGCATGAAGATTCATTAGCACTGACTGATCAAAACTAGCCTAGGAGCCCTCCAAAATCTTTGCCCTAACTCCAAGAAATATCAAAAACAAATGAGAATCATTGTGCTGGGTGTAACAAAATATAATAAATGCATTGTGTATCATTCATTTAATTGTGACCTAAAAAGGATGTTGTTAATTACATGTAAATACACCTGCACTTGCAAAGTGGTGAACACGGTAGATTTGATTTGATACATTTGCATCTCAAACACTCTCCTTTGCATGTGCATTTTATCAGTTCTCTGCATGCTTTTGATACCTCTAGAAGTTTAATCCAAACTGGAACCCATGATTCAGACTTCTTGATCCATGCAAATTCTTGTGGAGATGGAATAGCTGCTTGTGCCTGCATAGAAATAGTCCAGATTCCTGCTTGGTAAATGGCTCGTCGAGAGTGTTGAAGCAAGGCATCTTGTGTCGGTGGCATTCTGTCCATGGATGGACTTTTTAGGCAGAATGATTCCCTTCTAACGTCATTTTAATATGCTGGCTGGTTTTGTCGTACATCAAAACTGCAAGTCTCTCTAGCATTTGAAAATGGTGAGAATCAACGTTGAAAACCACAAATGGGTTACAAGCCAGATGCATGAATGTTTCTGTAACTTCATCACAGGCCTGCCATGCATTCCTGGCTGACTTCTTGCCTTTACCCCTGAATGATGAAGTAGTGTCACAACCTGTGAATGCAGGGAACACAGGCAATGCTTGTGACTTATGGTGCCGAAGACTGGTACAAATGTGAACAATGCTGTAAAGAGTATAGTTTTTGCCTGTGCCTAATGCAACCCAGATGTCTGCTGAAGGTTGAATGGTAGCCAACTTAGCACACACACCTACTAAGATAACAATGACATCTGTGTCCACAGTACGAACAAGAACTGACTTCATCCCCTGTTCAAGTGCATGCATTACATGGACCACAATGCGAGTGTCTGCTTCCTCATGATTGCAGGCCAACATGGGTCTGCTGGAATTCATGGATTCCACATATTGACCTGATGTAATATAGACAGATTTATCTGGTGGCCATATGATCCCTGCAACTTTAGAGGTCAGGAAAGCAAACAATTCTTTCTTGTTCTTTGTGTCACGAAGAAAAAGTCCATCCAGTTACCTGGAATCTTTGTTTGCCCTGACACCTTTCTACGGACACCCTTTCCTCTTTTCTCACGAGTACACTCTTTCAAGCTGCCTGCAATATATGTATCCCACACAATATCCAATCTGGCAGTACCTTGCAGCAGCTTCTCCAGATAAGGAATGAATACATTGTCTGCATAATCATTGAATGTGACAACACCTGCTGTTGGAAGGCAGTGCATGGACAATGACAGTACCATCTAAGATTTTGCACTCATAAGTAGAAGGTGGTTCCAGGTCCCCTGGTTGTTCAATGCATTTTACTTGATCTGATTTTGTGCTGGGCAAATGGAGCTTACCAAAGTCTGAAAGAGATGGTGGGAAAGACTGTATTTCGTGTATTTGAGGCTTGCTGGCAGTGATTTCTCTTGACATTCTGGTGGAAAGCAGCCAGTGAATGTAAAACCATCATGACAGAAGATGTCTTCTCTAATGATATATGCTAGAATTACAGCATCCTCAGTAAAGTCTCTCCTTTTAAGAGCATCTTTCAACATGTTTCGCATCCCTTGTCTGAAAATAAGAGCAATGTTTCTACCATCAAACTGCTCTGCTTGTGCTTCTACAAAATGTTCGAACAACTTTTCCTTTAATCTGGTTTTGTTTACTTGTTTCTGGATACCTAATTCTTTAAGGCGACTAGTATAAAGAGAATGGATCTCAGACAGCTTAAACCCCCGTTTCCCCACTCTCTACAACTTGTTCAATGTAAGTTGTCAACTCAACAAATACGCGAGACTCGATAACTTTCTCCGTAGTATGAACCCCTGCATCATTGTCTGACTTCCTGACAAGACTGTGATAGCGATTTTATAGATTAACCATGCATTTGAGATGGTACTTTACTTCCATTGCAATCAGATCACCACATACAATTCTGGCTAAAAGTGGAACATCATTTAGTTCTGTAACCATAGCCCGCACATTGTAGTCGGCATCAAGCGTCAAGATTTGATGGAGTTCACCTTCTTGTTCTCCCTTCTCGCAGAACAAACAGTTCTGAATGTTAAACGCATGTCGCTTAATACTTCTCCTGTCATGTTCTAAGTCATCGTTTAGAACAGTACCATCCCTTTTTATTGCCTTCATCAGCTTATCATTGTTGTACTTTAAGTGACATGATTTGTGCCAAGATGCACAATGCGCAAGTAAGCCATCTGCACTCAAATCGTTTCCAAAATATAGTTTAGTTGGTAGAGCATCTATGTCACGAAACGACTTTACGTTTGCCAAAAACGATTCGTATGCAACTCCCTTGTCACCACGGCTTAAAGCAGGGCTTAATACAGGGCATTTTAAGGCATCCTGTGTGTCTTCCTGGCAAATAATGCACAAGCTCCAGTTCATCTGTACGTTTGTAACGTTCCCGAAGCAATACGCGGCCATGTTTATAACATGAAATTATTGCAATGAATGTAATTAAACGCATCCTTACTTCATAGCTACTTCATCTGCTTGTATTTCTCATAGGTGAAATAACTGAGATGGGCTCCTAAGCGAATATTGAACAGGATTACCCTAGAAAGCTATAATGTAAGTTTTATGCTTTTATCCGCTCCGTAACAGTAACAACAAAAATTGGCATTAAGCGTCCGTACTATTAGTAGTTCCTATATTGGAATTGACCCGGGTCGTAAATAAACGCGACCCGCGTATAACTCGAAACGGATAGTTTAGCTCTTTATTGCTATCGAACCAGAAGGCAAGACGGTCATTTCAATGTTTTGTTCCAGTCTCCAAACTGTTTGCCTTAAGAGAACAAAAAAGCTTGTGTTTGTTCTCGTCCCCAGGCCAATTCCTCTCCTCGTCGTCGTCGACTTCTTCTCGGGTGAGTATAACTCGGGATAGGAATGTATACCAATCGCTTTAGAATCTCCTAGAAGGACGTTCGACATCTTCAGGTATCAGATATATGAATAAAGCATGAAACGTTGTAGTATATGATTACATTTATGTGTACGTTTAAAGAATAATGACTTACGTAATCATTACGTAATGCGGAGTGGAGCGTTCCCATGGCAACATTCACGTATAATTAGAATTGTGCGGCGTTATACGCAGTTTTCGCTAGCGAAGTTGCTTTGGTCAAAATGCCTTCACGTCAAAAAAAGAGGAGAGCTAAACGACGAGAGGAATATCAGCACTTGCCAGTATTCGCAGATATCAATTACAAATAGAGGAAACAAGTATAAAGAAAAATATTCTCTAACGAGAAAGTTGGTGGGATATAGGAATTGGAGGCAAAGGTGGTGTAAAAAGGAAGGGAACAAGGTTTGGGGAAAAGAAAAATGAGACAAAAATCCTATATTTAGCCCTTCTTTTGGTTCTGTTACATTTACATGTGCTAAATATAGGGTTTTTGTCCAATTTTTCTTTTCCCCAAACCTTGTTTACACCATCTTTGCCTCCAATTCGTATGTCCCACCAACTTTCTCGTTAGATTTATAATGAATCGCACTTACACAAATCTAATAGGAATTAAATTTGAAGGTTTATACATCAGAGAAAAAAAAAGGATTGTTCATTAATCAACTGGCATTAAAAATGCATTAGCAGCTATCCATAATTAACAAGAGATACAGCTCAATGATGATATACGTAACTACATCACTATGCTTCTATTGCCACAACAAGCATTTATTTAGTCAGAAGTGATCATTACAAGTTTGTGCAGTATTATATGCACATAAAACAAATATCAGCCACATTACATAATCATTGTAGTAATTAAATAATTTCATAGCTTGCATATAGACATGTGTTCAATAAAAACGCTCCCTCAGATCAGCAGAAAACCCAGTATATCCCTTGTTGATCAATGCACATGCTGTCTGCAAGAGCAGAAAGCAGCGTAAAGCACAATTTAACAAACACATTTAGTTAATTTTTCAACACTGCCATATGTAACTTACTTCTGCATTTGTCCTGCTTGAAAGGGGGATATCTCTGAGTTTTTTCTACAAATGACAAACAGTGGCCATGTAATCATGTGTACACAATGACACTTTCCCTACCTTTTTAACCCCGTCCTTTAGGGCTAAGAGGACTGTTGATGCATTAACACTAGCAGATGAACGAAAATGCTTAAAGTGGACTGAAGCAATGCAATCCCAGCCTTCCTTGATGATTCGTGGTTCGACAATCATTACATGTCTGTGGGTTAGAAAACATGAAAAGTGATGTAAAGCCTAACCACACTTGATTAAAACTACTTTAGCAAACATAACCTATAGACTTACCCTACGCATATGACACACATTAGAATATGACATAAGGAAAAGGCATATACTCTCTTCTGAACACCGTCCCAGTTTTTTTATACTGAAGTGACACTATATAATTCATGTTCCATTGAGGACACCCAAATAGAGTGTAAATACAATGCTGCACAAGTACATTCAGTGATACGTACAACAGATCATCCTAAATCACATATTTACTATATTAACATTAGTAGAGTAAATTTACACATGGTGAAGGGACCTTGCATAATTTCCTACCTGTCAGTGACAAGAAGCATCTTCGTTTTCTTTTCTGTTATATCCAGATGACCCACAAGATAATCTGAATCCACATATTTCCCATCATCTGTTGTCTGTATACAACGTATTTCACTATACTTCTGTCAGTACCTACTACACCTACCACCAAGATAGCTTGCCCAAGAGCTTTGTTCCCTGTGAATGGTCTTACAGCCTGTGCAAAGAAATTATGATAAAAATTGTGTGCACACCAACATACAATGTACATGTACATGTGAACACACCCACACAACTTACTCCATCTCTGCCAATGAACCTGGGTGGACGAACTTCTTCAATTTCAATATCACCAACCTTGGTTTTCCTACCAAGCAGAACAAAGTGACTAGCAGTGCAAGTACACATATCTGGTTTCTCATAACGTTAATAATAATTGAAGCTCAGTATACTATTCCCTTTTAAAAGTCATAATGTGTGAATATATATATATATATACATGGGACAGTGTCCAGCTAAATCACCCTTATGGTACTTTTTCAAAATTTCCAGAACAAGCAAAAGAAAAGTAACGCTCGCATTGAAATGTATGGCTAATTATAAATTCAGTGCCTAATAACTTTGTGATGGATAGTCCGATTTAGGATGTGTAAGAACCATTTGACAGAAGCTTATGGGTGTTCAAGGAAAATAAAAAAATTTGAAAACTTGAAAAACTAGCCCGAAGGGTGATTCTGCTGGACACTGTCCCATATATATATATATATGGGACAGTGTCCAGCAGAATCACCCTTCTGGATAGTTTTTCAAGTTTTCAAATTTTTTCGTGAACTCCAAAGAGCTTCTATCAAATTGTTCTTACGAATCCTAAATTGGACAATCCATCAAAAAGTTATTAGGCACTGAATTTATCGAGTGTTACTTTTGTTTTGGTTGTCCAGGAAAATTTGAAAAACGGTGATTTTGCTGGACACTATTCCATTGTTATGGGACGCATTGGCACATTCCTTGGCCTTGAGAATGAATAGTTTAAATGTAATTGTTAGGAGTTTATCAAGTAATTAAAAATATGAAAGTACATGTAGGTGAGATATAGGATTTGAAGGCAATGGTGGTGTAAAAAGCAAGGAAACAAGGGTCTGTAATAGTAAGGGAAAATGTCATAGTCCTATATTTAGCCCGTTTGTAGCATATACTATGTTCGTGTGCTAAATATGCTATTACAGAGCCTTCAAATCCTATATCGCACCAAATTTCTCATAGAGAATGTTTACAGTTACTTGTTTTTTTTCCTCATATACGTCCTACACTGACCATATAACTTGTTTTATAGAAATTTTTTCTCAGATCTAATTATACATCTTACACTGACTGTATAGTTCATTGTAAATCATTTGCTACTGCTCCTGGAGTTTTCTGCTTTGGTATCGACAATTCTAAACTTGTCAAGATTCTGCCTTTTGTAATGATAAGAGTAGCATTTAGTACAGCCCAAATCTAACAATACAATTACCAAAATTTACCATTGACTATTTGATCACAGAAGCCAATTCTGAAGCCATTGGTGAAATCTCCATTCTTTTTAAAAATATGTTCCTATCCCGAGTTATGCGTGGTCAAGGAGAAGGAGGATAATTCCGGGACTGGGTACGAGGACGGGCAGTTCCCTTTTGTTTTCTACAACCATGTGGTTTTGCGACATAAAAAAAACGACAAAATTACTCTTTTTTGTCTTCTCGTTCGATTACAACAACTAGCTAAACGATCCGATCGTCAGGAGTCTCGTTATCGCGTGTTTTTAATGATTTCATAGTCGGGGTCAAATTCTATATGGAAGTTCCTAGTGAAACTTCTGATATAGCTGGACTGTTAGGTTGTTAATGTTGCATCATTGTTGAATGATGTGCATATTGTGCATTGTTGTACAATTTAAAAAAATTATTTGGTTTAAATAAAGCTTTAGACTAAGTACACACATGCATATGGATGTGTAAATACACACATGGACATGGATGTGTAAGTACACACATGGACATGGATGTGTAAGTACACACGTGGACATGGATGTCTGATATGAGCATGGATGTACTCTCATATAGCATGCATATGTAAACGCTCCTCACTTGGTGACAAGATGAAGAGTGCCACTTGTTAGGTCAAAAAGGCCTCCAGCAGGCCTTACAAGCAGTCCAACAAGACCCTTTCCAGTTCCCTTCAGAAGACCAATTGCCCCTTCTTTCTGTAGCCCTGTGCGATTGAATGTAGATACAGTGGTTATATGCCACAGCTGGGTTTTTGCCAGCTGAATAATATATTCAACAACGTTTGTGCACATAATGCTGTGATATTGGATGATGTAGTTACATAGGGATACGTATCACAAGCTTTGGCCGATCTAAATGTTTACCATGCATCAGAATATTTCGATGAATAGCCAGATCTGCTCTTCATTACATCATGTATGTTAAGGCACACATTACTCATAAGAACTGCATACAGAAAAATACTTCTGTATTATTAGACCAAAAGTGCACACCACACATACAGTAACAGTTCTTTGCCACCTCCTTTATTCCACAAATGGTATACATGTAAAGAAAACCTTTCCCTGAGAAGGTTGGTGCAATTACACATCCATCTCTCCCGACAGAATACCACAGCATATACTATCTGAACTTTACCTTTCACTGGTTGGGTCACCACCCCGGTTACGCCTTCAAACAGATTCTACAATATTTTGCAAGATAAGTGCTGTAATACACATGTGCACAGATAATAATATTCCATACCATGGCAAATCCTCCCAACTTATGTCCTAATTTGGTTGACTTGGTCTTATCTTGCTGTCTCTTGTCAATGAAGTTGTCGTCAAACGTAAGCTTTGCAAACACATCACCAACAGCTCCTGTGATCTTTGCTCCAGCTCCAGTTAAACCGCCTGTCAAATACATGTAATAAAATTTTTAAAAACTACTATGCATTTAGAGAGAATTAAAGTTGTGGATGCGCAGAGAACAGAGCTTTTTTCAAACTGATTCAAAAGGTTTGTACCCATTTTTCTGTACACAAATATATAGACTCGCATACTATTGACCTGAAATTTTTTAAAATTTCGAAGTGTTTAAAAATTTGGCAGTGAACCCACTTCAGAATGCACAGCAGATACTGCCGATTTCAAGCACACTCACCTACTGTGCCACCAAGAAAGCTCTTCAGCCCTATCCCCAAACCTTGCAGGAATTCCTCAGGACCCAAGACACTCCCCTGAGAAATGAAGAGTCGCTAAGGTGTATGTATACACACTTGTGCACATGTTTTTCTATACCAATGCATTACATGTACACATGCACAAGCAAGATATAATGTATTCACTGCAATGCAAGAATGTAACATTATTGTTTTTGGGGACGGAAAACAGCAAACCAAATTATTTGTGTAAGATATGGTAACCTAAACCATTATTCAATTTTATTCAGTTCCACTACTGGGACATGTGTAGTTGTGTACATGTTGAAGAATGGTAATAGCCAATGTAATTTGATTTCTCCTTCATACACATGTTAGTCCAAGAGCAACGTGCAAAGAGTGATTGTGCCCATAAATGAGACGTAACATGAAGGACAGCCCATAATGTGCCTGTAATACCTACCTTAATAGGTTCATAAAAGAGGTCAAAGGTTCCCTCTGCAAGGCCTCTCACAACAGTTATGGGGCTTCCCAATGCATCCAGACCAAAAATGAGTGTATGGAGCTGGAACAATGCCTGCCAGCAGAACCAGAAGTAAGCAAGCAATGTATATGGCAACATAGGCACAGAGCATTTGTTTCAGCATGATTTGGGAGATGCGTGCAGCATCCGGAATAGGCTTATTCCAAGTCTCATATACATGTATTCGGTGAACATACGGCTCATTGACACAATGAATGCACACATAATGCTGACGGTTACATGAAAGCAGGTTACCTGTGTGGTGTAGTGCTTGGTAAAGAGGCTCATTAATCGCTTCTGTGACTGTGGTTGATACTCAAGGTGAAAAAAACTAAACCTGAAACACAAGAACAGGTAAGATTAATAAACCAGCTGATATCTAATAATGCTCTTGCTATTAAAACATGCCTGCTTCACTACAGAAAATTTGACTATACCATGTCATCCATTAAGGTCTTATTTGTGCCTGACTCATTAGACCAGTGCATGTTCATGAGACACAAGACACTGCAACAATCGTGTCACAACTCTGTATTATTCTGAACATAGTTAATACACTTTAATTACACTAGCACCTGCAAGTGGCAGGTACTAATTTTACAGTACAGAATGTTAATAAATCAACTGCAGCTCAGATGGACACATAATCATCTGCTTATGTCTGGCATTATCTGTGGGTTAAAATAACTTTACTTCCTTACGTAATGATTCTAATACTCATTTAGCTCGCTGTGATCTGAAGTGCCATTATGTTTGTGGATCAAACTGTGATGTCAACCCTTTCACTGTATCTTATCCCTCATCTGTTACACCAGAGGAGAAACAAATTGCAACTCACTTCATCTCTGCTTCTTGAACGGAGGTCAAAATGATGCCCACAGAATGGAGGAAGAGTTGAACAAACTGATCACCAACTGTCTTTCGCTGCTGGTCATTCCTTCCGACACTGCGTATATTGAAGCTTAAGGTCACCTGTGAATGGGTTCAGATATGTTCATGTGCAATGTACAAGGTGAAACTTGCATTTTATCAATTAAAACTAGAGTCTATTGTATTGTGGCATTTCTGAACCACATACATGTACATGTATGTGCCATAATTAAAATCTGACATTTCATTACAATCACCAAAAGCCATTTGTGACATCTGTATTTGGGATTAGGTACATGTAGGACAATATTTATAGTGGCTTAAGAAGTAAACCATTTGACAACTTCATTATCTCATACAGCGCACAATCATATAGCACCAAACCTTGATTGGTGCAATGTGAAACACATCCAGGAAAAGTCGTGAAAATTCTTCAGTATTCTAAATTAGAAGATAGAAACTTGTAATATTATGTTAAGGTTGACAAGAAAAAAAAAAAGCTTACCCCTGTTATCAAAATCTCCTGTAGTGTCTTCTCACAGGTCATTACATCATTCTTTACATACTCTTTCTGTGAATCAAGGATTTTACTGGTCTCACTGTGATGTCAACCCTATCACTGTGATGTCACCCTATCACTGTGATGTCAACCCTATCACTGTGATGTCACCCTATCACTGTGATGTCACCCTATCACTGCAATGTCACCCTATCACTGTGATGTCAACACTATCACTGTGATGTCAACCCTATCACTGTGATGTCACCCTATCACTGTGATGTCAACCCTATCACTGTATCTTATCCATCATAGCAAACAATTTACATCACCAGTAATTTCAGCAACATGTGGAACAACATCAGGTTGGTCCTGCAGCATTTCTGCAGTTAAGCTAGCAATATACATGTACACACTAACTAGACTTTATGTTGCTATACACAGCAGTGACCTGTACTTGGTAGGACAAGCCATTTAGAAATTCTCTGTTCAAGTAGCATTGATTATAACACTGGTGTATACTGAGTGAATAATTCATGTCAACGCCAGAATTAAACCACCAACATTAATATTCCTTGGTGTACATGTATAGTACTGAGTAGACATTGCTTATGAAAAAACATTTACGTGTGCAGTGTACATGTAGAGAAAATAGAAATATTTAAAACCATACATATGTGCACAAGAATAGACAGATGAGTAATACTGTATTTGTCTTGGCGTAAACACTGTGCTTAGAACTGTAACAAATACATGCATACATACATGATAGTAATACTTGCCTCAAAAGATGGGTCATAGCTTTTGAAAGAGAAGAAGTCCACCAGGGCAAGGATAAAGCCTAGATCTGCGTTAACAGCCATCTTTTGAATCAGTACATGAACATATCTGAGAGACCAAAGGTAAAGATATGGTGCAACTATTCTCTGCTGCATGATAAAATTAGAATACCTAGTATAAATTATGAATACAGACTAATTACATTCATGTTTGAATTTTGTTGAGCCTATCCAGAACATGAATTAGTAAAGAATTGACTGATTATGATTGAAACTTGAAAAGATTAGTTTTACATGGATCATTTTGATTTTGATTGATGCACAAAACCAATATTTTTGCGTCACTCTTTAATCTCACTGTATACGACACCTTTGTATGTGACCACGAACACTGTTGAATACATATGAGGAGTGTCTCACCAAACATTACCAGGTGCGGACGTATGAAGGGGGCGTGGCAGTTAAAGAGGGTTTAAAAAAAAAAGATTTATTCACAACTATCAATGCAGATTGCCTAATTTCCCGTTATGTATAATATTATCAAAGGGCTGGAGGGGGGGGGGGGGGGGGGGGGTTTAAACCCCCAACCCCCCCCCCCCCCCCCCCACCCCTCCCCACATATATCAGCTATAAAGTGACGTATGTATGCTGTGTATGTGTACGTACTTCAGATGCTTGACTGTATTGGTAGACTGCGTATTATCCTGGTCACCCCTGTTTAGGATAATACTAGCCTCAAACAAAGGCTTGGGTTCTGAAATGTAAGCACATTCGATGGCATAGGATAAATGTTGCTACCAGCTGTCGGAAGTAATCAGAATTCACCTGTGCTTGTTGCCACAGTGGGCGGTGGAGGCACTGGGTACAACAACTGTGGGTACACGGAAAAGGGCAGCTGGTTGTCCACCTGCACAACAAGGGAGAGAAATTCCGAAGATGGAAAGCCACTATTTGAAATAGCACCAATCTGCCACTTTCATAAAGAAAGCCTTGTTGTGCCCATGAGAAACTTTATCGCATTTGTGCAATGCAAAAAATATTTCTACCATGTTACCATCACTGGTTTCATTTATGAAACATGTAATTATTTCCCAACCTTCCTCCACAGATGTGCTTCATGTATGACATGCAGGTAGTACACCCCCCCCATTAGTGTATACAGTTGTACAGTACACCTCTACCTGAAGGTAGCCAACTTTGGCATGCACTGTATAGTCCTTGTCAGACATGGTGAACTTAAAATGCACCCCTTCGTGGTGGGTTCGACGCAGTGGGCCTTCGCTTGGCTCCGTCATGGTCATCTTATCGTGGTCAGCAAGGTTGGCCTACAGCACACACCGTAACGTAACATGAAAGAGAAAAAAGAGAACATTTACAAGCAGAATATTGTTCCAGAGCACATAGCATCTGATATCACATCACACAACTCATACAACATAAATTTACAGTACATGCATACTACAATACATTTGAATCACATATGTAAATGACTCAAACATTTTTGGAAATCAACCAGTTTACACTCTTCAAAAAGAACGAGGAAGGTTACGCTGCGCCCCAATGTACCAACATTACATTCACACAGAAAGAGTTATGATCTGTTAGCCACACTTGATGTCTACCTACAATGGTGTTGTATGCATTGATCTCACCACAAGATGGCGCTGTTTTATGTCCTGCTTTCCAGTTTGGTATGCTTCTTCCAGTTCTGCATTGATTGATGTACTCAGAGTCTTCCAGTTTTCCTTTTTGCCTTTCTTCACCTGCCATATTATCCCAGATCTATAGCGTAAAATGTTGAAATAAGTTGAAACTCAGCAGAAGAAATCCAGACCCTTGAATAAGTACAATACTTCCAGGATTCCAAAACCCATGGAGAATGATAACTGCATAAAATTTACATTGCACATCACAAAATTTAGTAATACAATGAGCAAGCCTGTTTTTTAAATTATTACTACTATAAGAAAACTAATTGGAGGAATACTGCAGCATCATTTCATTTATGGAACTGTACTGGGAGCACAATAGTTGGATAATTCTTATTAACTGACACATGAAAACATGTAAACAAGCAATTTTATGCTTTCATCTAGGACGTGTAACTTTAATTTTCATGTGGCAGGAACACATATATGGGCATGGAGTCACAATCAAACCAGCTTTTTAAAACCTGAAAAACTGTTGTAATTAACTGGTCTGCCTGATTGGTTACAACCAACGTTTCTTCTGTTTCATACTTGTGTATGTACGTCCTAAATCAATGTAAGTGTACTCAGTTTTACTGCATAGGAAGCACATATGCTGCAATGATTATGTACTTTGCTCTATATAATGGCAACCTCAGCTGCATGCTCATTCCAAATGCAAACTCACACACACTTACTCCATTAAGGCAACATATGCAAGCTCTCTCTTTAGTGTGTCATCAACCAGGGACAACCCCACAGCCTTCAGAGACAACGAGGCCTCCAAGATTGGCAGTGAGTAAGATGCCTCCTCTTTGATTCGCTCATTCACCACTGAATCGTCAGTAAACAGCAACACCCTCTGCAGCCCAATGGTGAATGACCTCAAATACCCCTTCCGGGCATTGCCTGGTTGCTTGTTCCTTTGAAGGCCAAAATCAGTGTCCTCTTCCTCGTTAGAAGCACCACTGGTGGAGCTAATTATACTTCCTTCAGGGTTCCAATTGCCAAGGCCAGTACTGGAGGCAGTGGGGGACACTGCGGGGCCCAACTTGATGGGGTTCATTTTTATAGTGTACGATTGTGCACAGTCCTGCAGAAGGAAAGAAGGCCTAGGGCTGAAAGTACTGACACAGATGTAGATGTATTGCAAATTGCAAAAAATCAAAGCAAGTAGTAACCTAATGCATCTGTCCAAGTACCACTTCCTTCCGCCCACACCTAAAGAAAATGGCTCATGTTTAAACACGTGCATCTCCATTAAACCACAAACACTTCTGTGTTCCTTTAAAAAAACATCTTGGAGTACCGTTGTATTTCCAGAAATATTGCACGAAAACTACGACATTTACGGAGATATGCTTGTTTAAATACAAGCCATTTCTTGTTTTGACAGGAGTGGGGGTGGGTACAATAGTATATAGACAAGATATAAAAATTTAATTAAAATAAAATTGGTGATGTAGGATTTGTAGACAGCAATTGAGTAAAAAGTAAGGAAACAAGGAATTACGGATATTAGGCATTCATTTAATTATAAATATTACAGACCTACATTTAGCACAGAATTTCCAGGAGGTAGATTTGCTAAATAATGTAGGTCTGTAATATTTATAATTAAATGAATGCCTAATATCCGTAATTCCTTGTTTCCTTACTTTTTACTCAATTGCTGTCTACAAATCCTACATCACCAATTTTATTTTAATTAAATTTTTATATCTTGTTTCACACATTTTTATGCTAGGCGCTGTACATGTAAGCCGGGATCCGCCTGTGGTAATAATAAACATGTATTATATCAGAGATACATGTATTGAATAATCGTGCCGTGTAATGCAAGATTACTTCGCATGGCGAGGAAGTATTCATCCCTGCGCAATCACATGCATGCTCTTAACTAAACTGTTTTAACTTGGTCGGAAGATCGATACGGCGCAATCGGTAGCCCTGCTATATAGAATTCAAAAAACATTAGTTGTAATTATAAATTTATAATAAAGCCTTCTATACGGCCGAGCTCCGAGAGGCCCCCATGCCAGTACGGATGGGGCCATATTCCCCATGGGGCTGGGGCCAGCGGTGGCGCAGGTGGGAGCAGCGGAGCAGGGGCCAGCAGTGGAGCTGGGGCAAGCAGAGCGTGGGCCAGCGGAGCAGGGGCCAGCAGTGGCGCAGGTGGAGCTGGGGGCAGTGGCGGAGCTGAGGCCAGTGGAGCAGTGGCGGAGCTGGAGCCAGCAGAGCAGGGGCCAGCAGTGGCGCAGGTGGGAGCAGCGGAGCTGGGGGCAGTGGCGGAGCTGGGGCCAGCGGCGGATCTGGGGCAAGCAGAGCAGGGGCCAGCAGTGGCACAGGTGGGAGCAGCAGAGCTGGGGGCAGTGGCGGAGCTGGGGCCAGAGCTGAGGCAAGCAGGACCGGAGCAGGGACCAAGACCGGTATTGGAGAGTAGGGAGGGCCCTCCTCACCCGAGTCAACAGCAAACAGATTCTCAGCTTCTTCTGCTGTGACCTACAAGGGTAATAATATATATTATATAGATATAATGCCATGCATGCAAATCCTATGTACACATGCATGCCTCTTCCATATCTTAAAGTAAAGAGTGAGTGAGAAAAGTTGCTTCATATAAACCAAAACTGATCTAATACGAGGGAAAGATTAAATTATTGGAACGGCCTCCCATAATAAATGTGTTGAACAAACCAACTATATATGCGGTGGTGGGGGTGGGGCTGAATTAAGATGGCCTGCATTTCAAATGGTTAGTATTTGCTGATATATGTGAAACTGCACACAATCATGTGTAGAGAGAGGCCTAGGGTTGCTGCCACTTTAACTTATGCATGGGTAAAAATATATAAACTACAATGATGTACTTGAGAACACAGGGATGTTCAGGTTTGCAGCCATAGAGATTTTAAGTCCACATGCTGGGACACCATACATGAAATCATGCAGGAAGTTAGTTAGTCCTGCAAAGCATAAATCGCTTATCCAAATTGAAAAGAGCTGCATGTAATAGGTAACTGGTTCCAGCTGAAAACAGGAGAACATCATGGAGGATGATTGGTGGTCCATGTGCATGTTTTAGCAGCCATAGAAGCAAGGTTTTAGACCACACACTGTGCCACCATATATGGAGGAAGGGGCAGGCTTGTGGTTTTATGAATGCAAAGTTGCAAGATAAATGTTGACACAGAGGCAGTTTTGTATAGAGAACGTACATCAACTGATATAAGGATTGGATTGTGAGTTAAGTACAACATATAATTGTGTGAACTCATATTCCGGGGTTAGGGCCTATAGAGACAGATCCATTAATTTACATGCAGTCAAGGTCACAGCTGCAACCCCATTTGCCATTTGATAATCCTGCAAAGCATAATCTCTTAGTCAGAGTGACAGCTCTTAAAAGAGCTGTTATTGGTTCCAGATGATGTACTGGAGAACCCAGGGAAGGATTGCTCCATGTTCAGGTTTGCAGCCACAGTATATGTGTCAAAGTTTAAGACCACATGCTGGGACACCACACATGGAATCATGCAGGAAGTTAGTTAGTCCTGCAAAGCGAGGCAGATAGATAGCTCTTAAGAGAGGTGCATGTAATAGGTTCCAGCTGAAAATTAGAGATCATCATGGTCCTGCATGTTTTAGCAGCCATAGAAGCTATGGCACATACTGGGCCACCAAATATGGTATCCATACAGGAAGGAGGCAGGCATGTGGTTTTATAGACTGTACAGCTGTAAGATAAAATATTGTTTACACAGAGAACCTAGGGAACATGTTTTAGCAGCCATAGATGCTACATCCTGTATGGCAAGGTTTAAAAGACACATGCTGGGCCACCATACCGTATATGGTATCCATTGACAGGCATGTGGTTTTATCCTTGCAAAAATATAATAGTCAACATTCACAGACATGTAGTGTGAATGTGGTATAAAAATCCCCTCAGAGAGTATCAAAGCTGGCAAGCATATACTCCAATGCAATTTGATCTGGCATTATTCGTTTTCCTATCTCGCAGACGAACACACGCACACGATACAATACATCGGTCCCATGCGTGTAGGACATATTGCATCCAAACATTGCAAACACTCCTACCTCATAGTATTTCTTTTCCTGCAGTATTGGGCCTTAGCGGTCTCCTTCTTACTTTCCGGATCAAGCCAGTATTGGGCCTTCATGCTATCCTTCTTACTCTCAGGATCGGCTTTGTAGCGCTTCCTGTCGCAAGTCTTCTTTTTTTCATGCGCTTCTTGAAAACTGTCACGCTCCTCAATATCTTGCGACTCGCCAACACAACAGTCATCATTTAACTTTGCGATCTTCTTTGCACGATTCTTTTCTCTTCGCGACCGACGTGACGGCATTTTGAAGAAAACAAACTAGACACGTCAAGCTTTTGGTATACAACCGTGACAACAATTGAATAGTAACTGTAGCGCATGCACTATATGAAATATAGAACGTGTTCAACCACACGTTCCCGCCCACTTTTATGTCTTCCAAAGGCCGATAAAATCTGTTGTGGGCTATACTAACAAAACTAAGTTTGCTAGAGATTGAAATTTGTGTCAAGCATAACTCTCGTTACTAACATAATAAAACAAATCCAACTCGACAATAAGTTTCTAACTTGTTGGTTCTAGTGCTTCCGCATAACGGCTAACATTATACTTCAATCGTGACAAAGATGCAATGCAATAAACCTCTTATCCGAGCAAATCTTATCTTATCAGATCCGGAAGAAGATGGAGAAACTTTTTTTTAGGTTCGAGTGTGGGAACGAGAGAGCGTTATCTCTGTTGTCTGAGCTTTCTAAGCGTCGGCAGTTTTATTACATTGTAGGTAATTGTTGGTTGTATCCAAATACGCTCACTAAAGTCCAACTGATTCTACGGTGCAACGGCAATAGTGGAATCTGGTGTTTTGCTAATCGTATTCATGACACTTCAAATCCTACATAGGACCTACTAACGTAGGTCCTGATTAGTGCTTTACATGTATGCATGTGATTATAATCATACCTGTGTATATATTACACCATACCAGTCACAGTGCGGTGCGCAGCTGAATTCTTGGTATGTATAAATCTGCTCTAGCACGGATTATTGACAGGGCTCCGCAGTATTGCTTAATTATGTGCTACAACGTAAGTAGCATGTGCCACGCCCTTACCTTTGTAATGTCGACCTTTGTGACACTCGGATTTGGAGACTTCACAACTGCGTCCACAAACTGCCATCGAATGAGATAATGAAAATCTGTTGGGTCATCCCAGGTGTAGTACAGAGCCTGCTGTGGTTGAAGTAACCAAGGGCGACAGAGTGGACTCTTTGCACTTTGTCCGAATTGTAATGCGAGGTCAGGGAAGTGGTTAATAACCAACACTGGCAAACATCCAGGGTAGTAGTTGGAGAATGTGATTATGTTGGCAGAACCTGTCTCCTGAACTTCAACGCACAGAGCCACAGCCTATCATAAATGATTGTCTGGATAAATGTTACAAGTTTTAGCAAGGAGCACATAACTTTAAAACAGGTCTCAACTTTGATCCATATTGTACACATACATGTATGTCTGTTTTAGTATTCCTATGGTAACACTGACCTCTGACAACACCTTAGCTTTGAAAAGAAACTAAGATACATATCTTACAGTTGTATTTGCAAGTTACAGGTACCAACTATCCCACCCTCCAACCCCACTCCCCATTAAATGCACACACAGAAGATTGAAAGGCCTCAGCACAACTCGGCACTGGTCAGGCTTTCACAATGTACATTATATAAAAGCATACTTATTACTAAATTGCTGTAGCTATTAGTAACTAGAATATCAACATTCCCTTTTTCAAGAGCTTATTTACTTTATTTTAAATACATCACATGCACAACTACATGTATCTTCACGCACAATTCCCCAACATATTCCCAGGTGCGTGTATGTGCATTTTTGGACAACAATAAACTAACAGGCTCCTTAAGCTGAAGCACAAGAAAATCCGACTTCTTATAGTTGAATGGGCAGCTGTATTCTGTTCCACTACCACTCCCCAAATCCACAGCTATGTGAACTTTGGTTGAGTCACAAGTTGGCCAGAAATTGGTTACCTACACAGGATATAAATACTGACAATGCACAAGTACATGTACAAAGTATGACTTCCAACAATGCAAACACTTGCACAATATGCCAATAGCTGCACCTTTCCAGGTGGTGCTGAGGTAAATGCAGGACAATCAACTTCCTGGATTTTGATGTCAAACTATGATGTGGAGAAAGGTGAAGTGTGGATAAGTTGCGAGCAGTATACTTCAGCTCAAAGAAGGCATGCCTGTAACACTTTCATTGTATGGTGCAATAAATAATAATCACCCCACACCCATGTGAATAATAAAGCTTGTTTTTAGTGTAAAAGTTGCATACACAATCTGCACACTTGCAGCATGTTTCAGTAATTTTATCATTTTGCTGTTAGTAAATCTGGGAGTGGCCATCATGTACTACAGCATACAACACTACTGCTCATGTGTAAAGGCACACATTGAAGGGATAGCAAACATTATAGCAGCGTATACAGTAGACGTATGCGTATTATGAGAAATAATGAATTGCATCATGCATGTGCACATTGCATGAGGGCATGTCAAACGTATTTATATGATTGGACAACCAAGTTACTACCACCAGTGGGGGGAAATCCCTTACCTCAGTGTGGTTGATAATAAGATAATAAGGTGAGAGAACAACTAGCTTGCTGAGAGTGAACTGTGACAGGTGGACTTCAACACCAAACTACAAGGGACATAATAAAATGATGCCCACACACATGTACATGATACACACACAACATACACACACACTAATATGATGCCCACACTAGCATGATGCACACGAACACAGACACCCACGCCACATACACACTCACTCACACACACACACACTCATTCCAGATGCACTATTCGCTGTTTACCTGAAAGGTGCTTTCTTTAAACTTGGCACTGATGCTATCACTGGAACCAACAGAGATGATGGGGAAGCTTTTTGACCACTCAGTGTGATTGCCCAGCTTTGTAATGGCTGCAAGTTGAATCTAACAAAGCAATGGTGAATATGGGAGAAAATTAGCAAAAGCATTTTTAAAAATAAATTCTTGTCATCAAAGTAGGCACAAAAACAAGTAAATGGCAATGATATATGCTTGAGCAGTGAATACAAGTTAATCCATATTAATGTATGGACGACTATTAATAATAGTGTATGTGTGCGCATGTGTGAGTGTAATGTGTAATACAATCCCATTTATCGCATTGTCCATAGTGAATAGAGATTCCTTGACAGATGCATGCATAAATAAGCAGCAGGGGCTCATGTTTACCTTGCTCTTTGGTCCTGAAGAGTAAACCTGTATTGACTTCTCCGAGGGATGACGCACAACCTTTGTACCCTCCTAAAATACAGTAAATGAGACAATAGTACTAAAAACTCTTTGGCAAGCAGTATACACACATGAATGAAAAACCAAAGTCAACTTAACTTTTAAATATGCACTGATATGGCCAAGGTTAAAACATTTTTTTTTAAAACATCCAGAGGTATTATCGATAGGGTCAAGGTTAAAGCCAATACCCACTGAGGTATTTTTGATAGGATCAAAATGGTACAGCAGCTACACGTAGTACATGTATATATGCATGCACAGCAAATACAGCACAGAGCACAGTACACTTATGTGGTAGATACGCAGATTGTTTCTAATAATTTCTAATACAATTGTAGGTACATTCTCACGTTCAGCAAACTTTCAGTTACACGTACATACAAGACATGCTTAACACACCTTGTACTCCAAGGTCAAGCCAGTCTTGTTGACCATCCAATAGGGACAGTAAACACTGTACTTTTCATACCCCATCCTCTCTACATACACATTCACATCCTGCAGTCGAACATGGACATGCACAGTGAATGTGGACACACAGCATATACATACAGTGAATGAGGACATACAGCATACAGTTACCGTACATGTCATGCAATGAAAAAAAAAAAAACAGATTGGAGAGGGAGCTCATGTTAACATACATGTAAGTTATAGTATCTACAGCACAACGTATGTAACGTAAGAGAGAATAACTTTCCGCTCACAAAGCAGATGCAAGAAATGCAAGGAGCACCCATGTCAATGTGTTGCAATTGTGAACTTTGCATGAACTCACCATAGTCGTATTATCCTTGGTGACTGTGAACGTACTGTACTCAGAATTCTGCTTAGACAGTCTCAGTTTTCCACTTGACCCATCGCTGAACTGTAACAGGAAAATGAAACCAGTAATGCTGCTGCAAGGGTCGCAACTTTAAACCCACACACACAAACACACACACACACACACACACACACACACACACACACACACACACACACACACACACACACACACACAAGGACTCGACACTCTGTCCCAAACTGTCAAATGGTGCCCACACACCGAGAAGTGCGGAAAGGGTTCAGGGTGGTGCAATGCACATGTACATTCATATGACATCATGTGGTAAATATGTTACTGAGAAGAGAAGCACTTAATGATGCAAGAAATGTGTACACACAGTGTGTGTACATATCAGTCCATGTAGACAATGACACTCACATCAAATTTTATCACAGGTTCTCTGTTCAAATTTACATCATAGAGCTCCGCCCAGTTGCCTGGCTCGAGTGTGTAGAGTGTGCTCCCTGCGCCCTATGTAAATATAGCAGCCACAACATAGTACACGTAACACAGTGCATCCACTGAACTCCATGGCTACTCCTCCATAGAAAGGAGATAACCCATACACACATGATGCACACTAAAATACCTGTACGTGCATATAAGTTACAAACAGCACGTGTTAGTGATCACATGCACATAACTGCAATATTAGATTTGTACCTCCCTCAGGAGACCCAGTGAACAGTGCTCATTGACTGGGTAGGAATGGGGAGGAGACTATTTTGGTGTTTGGTGCAATGCGAACCACTCTCCATCACTTCAGTAGAGTTGCAGAACGTGATACACCAGAATGTGTGGCAGAACATGAATGTGTGGCAGAACATGATACACCAGAATGTGTGGCAGAACGTGATACACCAGAATGTGTGGCAGAACATGATACACCAGAATGTGTGGCAGAACATGATACACCAGAATGTGTGGCAGAACATGATACACCAGAATGTGTGGCAGAACGTGACACACCAGAATGTGTGGCAGAACATGATACACCAGAATGTGTGGCAGAACGTGATACACCAGAATGTGTGGCAGAACGTGATACACCAGAATGTGTGGCAGAACATGATACACCAGAATGTGTGGCAGAACGTGATACATCAGAATGTGTGGCAGAACATGATACACCAGAGTACTCATACTGATGTGCACGCACCATTATGTATAAGCAGGCCTACTTGTTGACTTACATGATGTACATACAAGTACATTGTATCCCATTATGCATACTCACACACACACACTCACACACACATATACACAGTAATTGTGTGTTGAGAGGGAAATACCTCACACAACCACATCCAAGGCAATGTAGCATGATATACTGTTATCTTATTAATCAAATTGAAAATTTTACATCACCTAATACACACAAAAGTAATTAAAAATGTGCAGACTTTACCTCCAATTGAACCAAGATGCGGAAAGGCAAAAGATTCTGCAATACAACAGGGGGGTGGAGCTGGAAGATGTGGTGGGCAAAGGGTTCAGTGGGACACTGCTTTTGGTTCTTGTACTGCTCTTCCCTGCAGGTTACCTAGAGTGAGTGTGTGTGTGAGTGTATGTGTGTGTGTATGTGTGCGTGCATGTGTGCGCGTCGTGTGGGTGGTATTAGTATGTGTGTAGCATGTGTAATGTGTGTGGTGTGCATGTGATAAAGACCATGTGTACGGATGTTCATTATGTGCTGTGCCTGTGCCATTAGTGACCAGTTACATGTATGTAGATGTGAACTCACATGTTCTCACATAGTAACTGTAATGAATAGTAAGTATGCACACCCTGTCCATGCAAACACAATCTGTACATTGCATAGTATAAACCTGTACATGTACTTGAATACACACACTAATGTACTACAATCGAACAACCTACGTTAACACAGTTTGAAATGCTGTCATCATCTGTTGGCGAACACTCAACACAATGCCGGAAATCTTCAGGTTTATCGCACCCAAACCAGGCAAATCCTTCGCTTCCTTCCACAGGCTGCATGCTAAGATCCCCCGGGAACAGACAAACACACAGTAATTGTATTGTGCGAGTACTTTGCTATTCTTTCTGTCCATTTCTACAGCCCCACCTCCCACCTACTCAGGCCTCTACAGGCCTCTACATCTCTTCTCTCTCCCTTGTCATCCTGTCCCTCTCCATTTACATCCCTCCCCTCTACATCCCATCCCTCCACCCCCTCCATACACCTTCTCTCCACCTCCTCCCCATACCTTCCCTCCACCCCTCCACATACCTTCCCTCCACACACCTTCCCTCCACACACCTTCCCTCCACATACCTTCCCTCCACCTCCTCCACACACCTTCCCTCCATATACTTCCCTCCACCTCCTCTACGCCACTCCCTCTCCACCTTCTCCCTCCACTTCCTCCCCTTCCTCCCCTATCCACCTCCACATCCCTTCCTCTCCATATATCCTACCCTCCACCTCCTCCCCTATATCCTTCCCTCCATCTCCTCCCCTATATCCTTCCCTCCACCTCCTCCCCTATATCCTTCCCTCCACCTCCTCCCCTATATCCTTCCCTCCACCTCCTCCCCTATATCCTTCCCTCCACCTCCTCCCCTATATCCTTCCCTCCACCTCCTCCCCTATATCCTTCCCTCCACCTCCTCCCCTATATCCTTCCCTCCACCTCCTCCCCTATATCCTTCCCTCCACCTCCTCCCCTATATCCTTCCCTCCACCTCCTCCCCTATACACTCCCTCTCCCTTACTTCTTTCCTGTTGGCAGCACATAGAAGAGATGCTCATAGGCTGCCTCCATTGGGATGCTATATGTGCCTTCTGGTTCAATGGTGGACATGCGCTGAAACCCTCCCTTGGTCTTGAGAAATAGAAGATCCATCTTAATGGAGCAGGAGTTCTTAATCTGCACAAGGCACCACAGCAGCAAAGGAAGAGTGAGTCTATTGATAGTCAGGTGCAAGTCAGCTGACCTGCATGGACGACCTCAGCGTGATTGTCTTCTTGATTCCAGTCACAGAGACGTCAACCACCATCCCACAAGCCAGCACTGTGTGCTGAGGTGGGCAGAAAGCGAGAAACATAGAATATGTAGATGAACAGAACATCGAGTGTCCTGCTTCGGATGAACCTAAACAATGAACTTGACCACTACATATAGTCACTGCTATCACACACCTAATTCAGCGTATATTTTTTGCCTCTCCTCCTCTTTCTTCCCTATCTCCCAATTACAGCACAATCACACTTACATCATCCGGTTCCAGTTTGTAGTAGTACTGGCCAGGCTTGTTTACAACCACGTCTTTGACAGGTTTAAAGCTATCAACCTGTGGACACAAGAAAGAACAGGTCAAGTGGATCGCCAGGCATCAGCACGTTGTTTGCCTCCAGTCAATCAAGTGAGGTATCTTACATGCTAGTGAGGTATTGTTCAGTCAGAGGATAAGGCCATTCAACATGTACAACAAGAACAGTCCCCTCCATCCCCTCCCCTCCCCTCCCCACCGGGTTAGAGAACTCACAACTACAACTGCAGTGATGTCCTGCTCTGATGCCTGCACAATGACTGAAGTGGATGACTTCAAATCACTGAACTTCACAAGCTGCATGTTGACAGGCTCTCTTGCAGACAGCCTTGCAGAGGCTGCGTTGTTTGGGAGCTACAGAATGAAAGTGATTGGGCAGAGTGAAAGCATACATGGGTTGAAATGGCACAATATATCCTAACTTTCAATAAAGGTCCAGGTTTAATGGTTGCCATAAGTCCAGTGCCAAGCTGCAGGGAAAATGGAGCAATATGACATCATAGTATGCACTGCATAACTGGTAATGGTTTTGTACAAAGGACACTGCACACACATTGTCCAACTAGGTGTTAAAAAGATATTGTGATCTAAGACTCCAGCACCCTGCCATGGTGACTACTGGTACACGTACCCCAGCACCCTGCCATGGTGACTACTGGTACACGTACCCCAGCACCCTGCCATGGTGACTACTGGTACACGTACCCCAGCACCCTGCCATGGTGACTACTGGTACATGTACCCCAGCACCCTGCCATGGTGACTACTGGTACACGTCCCCCAGCATCCTGCCATGGTGACTACTGGTACACGTACCCCAGCACCCTGCCATGGTGACTACTGGTACACGTATCCCAGCACCCTGCCATGGTGACTACTGGTACACGTATCCCAGCACCCTGCCATGGTGACTACAGGTACACGTACCCCAGCACCCTGCCATGGTGACTACTGGTACACGTACCCCAGCACCCTGCCATGGTGACTACTGGTACACGTCCCCAGCACCCTGCCATGGTGACTACTGGTACACGTACATGGATTTACATGATGTGTTGAACCTTTCACAAACACAGGGCCAATTTTGATTTTAACATGAGCACACTTGTTATTATGCAGCCATTTTACAAGTTATTTAACACCCCATCCATGAGAAAGGCGGAGGGAATTTTGGGGCAAACTGAAATATCCTTAATTCCCTGCAATCAAAATTGCTTGATTTTGAGTGGACATAAACCATTAAGAGGAATAATCCATTTTGTTGCATCTCAAACAGATATTCAAAACTTTATTGCATAGTTGGGCGATTCAAGTGTTAACACGTAAGAGGTACAGCTTTGGATGAGCGGACCACGCCCCCTGCCTACCGCGAGCGAAAATGTCTTGTAACTTACTGCTGAAAACGAGTGCAGGAGAAGCTTTGGCTTGTTTGAAAAAGGAATTTATGTACCCTCCTATAGTTGTATAACCCATATTTAATGCAATTTTGATTCAGTAATACTCAAGGTGGTGGGAAACACGACCCTGAAAAAAGTGTACCCGAGGACATTTACCACATTGAAAACTATGTACCCGTTTGACATTTTCATGACAGGGAGTTATTTATAGAGCACCATTCCAAAAAAGTAGAAATTACTCTTTACAAATGGGTGAGCTTTCTGATTATATTTTTTTCCAGTCAAAAAAAACGATAGGAGGCAATTATCCATATCCACAAATGCCCCCAAATTTCCCCGCGTTTCTCGTGGACGTGGTGTTACAGAACATAATCCTTCTTGATCGTTACAAAAAATCTTAATGGGTATAAAACGTCGTGAAAATGGTAAAAAATTTGAGGCCCTAAGATAAACACATGTAATCAACTCTCGAAGCAGAAGTATAATATGCAGCACAAGGTGAAAAGCGAGTAAATTGTTGTGTTCAAGAATACTTTATCTTGTCACAGGTCATAACTCAGTTCAGGCAGGTAGAGACTGGATTCGCTGGTGTGGCTTAAAAACCTACCTCCACTAGCAATTTGGATGTACAACCACACACCCTCACAGTGAAAAAAACACATCAATTGTTGATTTCACTCTGGATTTAAACCAATCGTTAAATCAACGCATGATTTCACATTAAAATCAAGTGTGCTCAATTGCACTTGTTTTTACCATAGATAATTCATTATTTTACTGTCAAATCAATTGTGATTAATAATGGATTTGACACATCTTTTCACAGTGGGCTGCCAACCTGCAAGCAAAAATAAACAGACTTCTGAAAATGAGTTGCTTGAAAACTGGATAAGACCCTCCTATTTTTTAAAATGCGGTTTTGATTCAGTGATACTCAAGGTGAAGGGAAACATGATCCCAAAAAAGTGTACCCGAGGGCATTTACCCCATCCAAAATTACGTACCTGTTTGAGCAGGGAGTCACCTATAAAACACCATTTCAAAAGCCACCTGCGTTAAGGTTCACGAGGATATATGTAATACTTTTCTGACCCAAAAAAAAACTTAAAGCTTCTGAGAAAGAGCTCTGTCCCAGACCCCCAGTGGGTGAGCTTTAAGCACTGGGTGTCTCCCATTCCTTACCTATCACTTTGCAACTCCCCCACCCCGAAATCCCTGTATCTATGAAATCAAATACTTGTATTTTTTCCCCCCCTCCCTCAGTTCTACTAGCTATGGCGCAATGGTGGACTGGCACCTGCCCCCACCCTCTGAGCTGACAACACCTCCACTGGAAGGTAATGAAGTGATTAATACATGCAATTAAGCTTCTTTCTGGACAGATATCCATAGATCATTTAAATAATCTATGATGGATCCACCCCCATAGCAATCACATTGAGTTAACTACATCCCATGCCATTAGGCTAGCCATCATGTACTTGCATCAAAGATAAACCTCTACAGTAGCGTCTCGCACATCAGCACTTTCACACATTCGTATATCAGCACAAATAATTACATCCACAAGAAATGTTAGCTTTCTTAGCAAACGCTATTGATCCTGTGTAATGAGAGCCACCGTTTACGCGCAGTGAAATCATTATATGACTTCGCTAAGGAAGCTAACAGCTTCTACAACTTTTTTGTGAATGTAACTATTTGTGCTGATTGCAAATGCGTGGAAGTTGCTGATGTACGAGCCGCTACTGAAGGATATTCATGCTGATGTACTGGTAGGGGGTTTTCCGGTGGGGAGCCCCCCTCGGATGAAAGTTACGTCATCAAGGTAGGCTGCAACTTTGAAATGGCTACGCAAGGAAGCCAAACCGATCACCGTGGGCCCGGATATGTCTACATCCTCAGAGAGGCTACGTCACGTGAAAAACAACAGTACTACAGGGTGGGACATGGAGCCAATTTGAGTAAAAGAATGTCGAGGCTGCCAACGCTTAATCCAGGTGGATTAAATGTCGTTGCAAGCTTTCTTGTTAATAATATGCTTGCAGCTGAACAAGCGGCGAAGTCTGCATTGTCAAGCGTGCCAGAACTTCGCATCAACGACTTCGGCCTAGGGCTTGGAGGTGACAAAGGTTGGTACTTCAGCACGGGTGGAAAGCCAACGATACAAGACATTACGACCAGAGTACTTCAAGCTGTTGGTCAGTACCTGTTAACAGAAGCACGTCCGCCGAGAGTTCCTTCTACGTCTCAGAAAGTGCATAACAATGTGTATCTAGTATCGACAGAACTAAATGGTACATATTGCTTCGCCGTTGTAACGACTCATGGAGATAGAGCAATACTAGAAATTCGAGAAAATAACCCAAGCAAAGTGGATGGTATAAAACTGGCGAGCGAAGAAACGGATAAACCGTTAAAGCGAGTGCAAGAGATCGAGCAAAGTGTTTTGTATTATCTAGGCCAAACCTTTCCTGAAATTAAGCGCACATCGAACGGCTGGTACTGCAGCACCGGACCTGAAAGGCTAACAATACTGGAGATCGCTGACAGCTATTCCGGAAGCTCGTGCTCTATTATGTAGCAGGAATCTGTCGTGCCTGTGAAACAAGGATGCTGTGTGCATACATGGCTGTACATAGAATTGTTCCATCTTGATACCCTGCGGTATATTTATTCTTTAATTAAATAAAAAAATTAAAAAAATTAAAGAATGGCGTTACTGTTATTAATAGTTGAGCGTGGCCCGACGCCAAGGTTGGGCCACGCCCAACTAGGTAATTACAACAACTGTTTCTATGGCCCCCCCCCCCCCCCCCCCCCCCCCCCCCCTCCCCGCTGCGGGTGGATAGCGCAATTCATTGGGTCTGGGCTCCTTGGCTGCGTTTAAGATTACTTTTGACATGACCTTTCAACTGACAATCACTCTCGAAGCATGCAACTGTAATTTACAGATACATGTACATGAAAAGCACAATGAATATTACGAGCGCAAAGGTGTTGTGTACAAAACTCAAGCCGCAAAAGATCCATATTTGCAAGACATATAATAAAATTCTAAATGTCAATCTACAAGTATTGGTAAACTTGTAATTAGATACCATTGGGACAAAAAAAAAAAAAAAAAAAACTAAATTTAATACCCACCACAAAAAAAAAAAACCCAGCACCGCCATAAAGTCTCGCCATGGTTGCATCAGAGATAATGCTGGTTGTACTCCACGATGGCCCAAGCGTTTGAGCAACCATTGACTGCCATCATTACAATGGTGCTGGCATTTCTGTCAGTGAGTACTCAATGTAGACCGAATTAAAAACCACAGCATCTAATTGGTTTATTTGAACTCTTCAAGTATGGGTTATGTTATCAGCTGCATGAGCTGAAGTCTATGGTCAGTGCAACAGATTGAAATAGGATGTCCCAACCAGTGGCATAGAAAGGGGGGGGGGCAGAAATTAAATTTTCATCATATAAGGTATTACCAATGCCATATATGGCAAAAATTATACGATTTCTGCCCCACCCCCTTCTTACGCCACTGTCCTCTATTTGGTCCATTCAATAACTGCAAAGCCATCCCTACGAAGTGGAAGCAGCTTGTTAACGTCAAGTCTGTAAGTCTCTATGCATGCATCTAATGTTGTACCATCAGCAAGCAGAAGTAATACATAGTAGGATGTATTTACCACAATAACTACAGAGATATGTCAGTTGATTCCATATGTTAAAAGGGAAAATGATAGACTATATTTTCCAGTTTCTCATTTTCAATACTGATAATGACATGCACTGCAAACACACAATAAGAATCCTTTTACTGGTGTAAGTAGTGGTTTTTTTTTTTTTTTTCGAAAGATACTTGAAGTATGAGCTTCACAAAGATTCATAATTACTTGTGATTGCAATATCCTAGCTCCTTTGCCAACAAGTAAACCATTTATATCCATGCTTTTTGTGAACCAACAACATACATGTATGCAAGCTCTGAAACATGCAGACTTTTGTACCACTCAATGCAATCCTTGTGCAGAGATATGTGTATGGTACGAATATCACTATCCCATTGGGTTTACGTAGAAGTGCCAGTTGTATCATGGTAACCAGGGATAATCTTAGTTTCCAAGTACCTAAAACAGCGGTGCAAAAAAGGATTATCACCAGGATGTCATGATGACATAAGGCAACGCAGGTACTAATTAAAGAAAATAAATTCATAACCACAGACCGCTGATGTATGTATACAGACAGCGTCGATCGGTTTTTCCCAGGGAAGTCCCCTTGGACAACAGCTGAGCTATATAAACTTGCTGCTAGCTGCATGTTCTACTACTACACTGGTCTTTTGCTGACCTGCATAAATCTTTGAAATGGCTACGCAAGGAAGCCAAGCCGATCACCGTGGGCCCGGATACGTCTACCTCCTCAGAGAGGCTACGCCCCGTGGAATAACGCAGTACTACAGGGTGGGACATGGAGCCGATCTGGTCGAAAGAATGTCGAAGCTGCCAACCCGTAATCCAGGTGGAGTGGATGTCGTGGCAAGCTTTCTTGTTGATAATATGCTTGCAGCTGAACAAGCGGCGAAGTCTGCATTGTCAAGCGTGCCAGAACTTCGCATCAACGACTTCGGCCTAGGGCTTGGAGGTGACAAAGGTTGGTACTTCAGCACGGGTGGAAAGCCAACGATACAAGACATTACGACCAGAGTACTTCAAGCTGTCGGCCAGTATCTGTTAACAGAAGCACGAGTTCCTGCTACGTCTCAGAAGGTCCACGAGAACGAGAATAATAGTGTGTATCTAGTATCGACAGAACTAAGCGGTACATATTGCTTCGGCGTTGTACTGAGTTACGGAGACAGCACTATACTTGAAATACGAGAAAATAACCCAAGCAAAGTGAGAAGTGTTGAACTGGGGAGCAATGAAAAGGATAAAACTTCAAAGCGACTACAGGAGATAACGCAAAAGGTCTTCTCCTATCTAAACGATCCTGAAATTAAGCACATGGCGAGTGGTTGGTATAGCACTACCGACCCTGCAAAGCTAACAATAGAGAAGATAGCTGAAATCTACTCCAACAGCTGGTGTTCCATTATGTAATCAGACGAACAAGTGCAGCTACATGTAGCTGCTAGCCCTAACCAGTGTTATGCATGCAGTTGTCCTCACCACTGAGAAAAAGGCCCGCTGGGGTCTAGCACAGCTAAGGCATGAGTGCATGTATGATATGCATATGTTGCTGTAATTCGGTCCATTGATAATGACTCAACTGATATTAGGCATACTCAACATGGACAGGGCATCTTGCACACTAGGCAGAGCCATGCACAAAATGCAAGGGGGGGGGAGGGGGGCAAGGGCTCCCCAATAGAACTTATTCGCCTATTGTGCAGTCAGAGTGCAAATTGAATTATCTTTTTCACTTTCTCACTATTGCACATCAACACTGAGTAATGCTATTGCTGTGGCAATGCCTGTATACTGACTGATTCCACATTGACAGAATAAAATGCATTGTAGACTAGCTGAGTGTACAGTATTGTAATAAAACCATGCCCATCAGAAATGCCTCTATACTGACTGATTCCACATTCACATACCATGTTAATGAACGTGAATGGAGCTCCAATTAATGACTGGATATTCACACTTCCAAATAACTTCTTTCCATATTCTTTGGTGTAGGCCTGATGTATGTGCGTACATGTGGAATATGTACAAGGATGTGTGTATATAGATGTGTGTGTGTGTGTGTGTGTGTGTGTGTGTGTGAAAAGTGCCAGTCATTGCACAACAAGGTTAAACACATTATAGCATTCACACACGGTCACAAGGTCTTTGATGACGTGCAGGGATGTGACGGTGAGGGTGAGCTGGAGAGGGTAGGTGGACTGCAGCGACACAGCAAACTTTGGTTCCTCCTGTCCTCCCTCCCCTCCAGAAGGAAGAGACCTTTTGGCCTGAAGGACAAACATAATCCATTAAAAATGCGGTTGAGTGGCCACACCCCCATCAAACCTTGATCTGGATAGTCCAGGGATAAAGGTTCTCCCTCTTGATGTCTTCAAGAGGTTCGAGGAGAGGCTCCCATAGAGACAGGCGTTCATTGTAGTAAGACGCCTCACAGCGAATGTCTCCTTCCACTGACATCTAATGTGGTCACAATAGACCTAAATGGCTCCTGTTATTCCCACTGATTTTCCCTCCCCCCCCGTCCCCCTTCACCCCACCCCCCTTCTCTATTCAGCGATCTCACCTTTCTTTTCTCACTCCTGGCCTCCTCCATTACATTCCCTCCCAACCCTCCATCACCTTCCCTCCCAACCCTCCATTGCCTTCCCTCCCAACCTTCCATTGCCTTCCCTCCCAACCTTCCATTACCTTCCCTCTACGTTACCTGTCCTGTCCAATTTGAGACTCTAATATTTGAGGAAAGATTCAGTGCCAATATGGGGATGCCATCTGACTTCTGCGTTGACTCACTCTCCAATATAACCTCAACAGACACCAGGTCCAGCTCAAACTAAACACAACAAAGCTTATTTATAGATGACACAAATCAGATGCAAACACATGCACACTGTACATGTACATGTATCTGCGGCTATAGCATACATTTATACATGTGTGTACATACATACATACATACATACATACATACACACATACATACATACATACATACATACTACATACATACATACATGTATGCATACATACACACATACATACATACATACATACATGCACGCGCGCACATGCACACACATGTGCGTGCACACACGCACACACATACATACATACATACGTACATACATACATGTATGCATACATACATACGTACATATGTACGTACATACGTACATACATACATACGTACGTACATACATACGTACGTACGTACATACATACATACATACATACATACATACATACATACATACATACATACATACATACATACATACATACATACATACATACATACATACATACATACATACATACATACATACATACATACATACATACATACATACATACATACATACATACATACATACATACATACATACATACATACATACATACATACATACATACATACATACATACATACATACATACATACATACATACATACATACATACATACATACATACATACATACATACATACATACATACATACATACATACATACATACATACATACATACATACATACATACATACATACATACATACATACATACATACATACATACATACATACATACATACATACATACATACATACATACATACATACATACATACATACATGTACATATGGGACAGTATCCAGCAAAATCACCCTTCTGGGTAGTTTTTCTAGTTTTTTTCATTTTCTGTGAACTCCAAAGAGCTTCCTATCAAATGGTCCTTACGCATCCTAAATTGGACTATCCATCATAAAATTATTAGGCACTGAATTTATAATTTGCCATACATTTCAATGCAAGCGTTCCTTTTCTTTTGCTTGAAAATTAGATGAAGTATCATAGGGGTGATTTTGCTGGACACTGTTCCATATGTACATATGTACATATGACGCATTATAAGTACATATGCTTGTAATTAACAGATGTACATGAGCACAAATATACCAGCACTTGCATGTAATACTGCATAACTGTACATAATGTGCACATTTACATCCCTGGAGGCATGTACTGCAGCAGCATGTCACATATCTTTACAGTGAGGAGAACATGTTGGACTGCACACAGCAGATACAACGAATGCACATGCATATGCAAACACACACGACACACACGACACACACACACACACACACACACACACACATACACAACACATAATATGCTTACATATTCGTCCTTAGCTTTTGTTGCTTGCGACGGTAGTGCAAGGTTGTGGTGAGCTGAAAACACAACAGGAATAGTATAAGTCTACACTCTAGGGTCCACTGCTGTAGGGTACCCCCATATGTGGCACTGCTGTAGGGTCCCCCATATGTGGCCTGAGCAGACACTGCTGTAGGGTCCCCCATATGTGGCCTGAGCAGGCACTGCTGTAGGGTCCCCCATATGTGGCTTGAGCAGACACTGCTCTAGGGTCCCTCATATGTGGCCTGAGCAGACACTGCTGTAGGGAACTTCACTACACAGATACTTAGTGTGAGTTGGCCCACACAACCCAAGAGTGTACAATGACATGTTCCCTCACTGAGTCAGCTACCCATGGTATGTTCCCTCGGCAACCCAAGACATTGTTCACATATGCATGTACATTGTGCATCCAATAATCAGATATTGTAAGTTGACTATTGATACTTGCAGCCTTATGAATACACTTCACGGCTTACTTTCTGACAAAAACCACAGCTTCATGTCAGAGATATTCTTAGCCATCCAAAGATCTTGAGGAGTCTTGACTTTCACCACTTTCTGCAAGGCACAGAAGGCAATGTTCAGTAACATCTTTCCACATCTTTCCACATCTTTCCACATCCCAAAAGGACAAATGTCAAGGCAACTGTCTTGAAAACCTTACCAAAGTCCCCAGCCTCATCCTAAGAAGCTTACATCAGTACTTTACTCAATATACACACCCATGTATAAAATACCTGCACAAGTACACCTAGTGTTACACACACACACATTCGCACACACACGCACGCACGCATGCATGCACACGCATGCATGCACACCATGCACACACGCATGCACACACACACATACACACACACACACACACAAACACACACACAAACACACACACACACACACACACACAAACACACACACACACACACACACAAACTGCACATGCACAGCTTGATTAAAGCAGTGCACAAATACCTTCTCTGGAATGAGACTCTTGACGGCATGAATGATGAGCAGTACGATAGGATGGGAGAGGGTTATCTTCACTGGCTCCATCCTGGCATCAATGCTCATATCCGACCCTGTCAGCGGTCCATGCATTGACATCATGAGCGATGTTGGGAGGAGGACCTAAATGGAACGGTTGTGGATGGGGAAGGGATGTCAGAAAGATTAGACATTGAACCAGCATGCTGCATAGCTGCATACAAGCAGCTGCGAACATCTGTGTCCAAGTTGAACTAGTGTGCACAGTAGTACATGGGAGCCAGGTGTGCATCAAAATGGATGCATGAGAGCAAGCTGGCCAAGGATGGGGAACCAGACCTACCCACCATGATAAGGATAGGGAACCAGACCTACCCACCATGATAAGGATGGGGAACCAGACCTACCCACCATGATAAGGATGGGGAACCAGACCTACCCACCATGATAAGGATAGGGAACCAGACCTACCCACCATGATAAGGATGGGGAACCAGACCTACCCACCATGATAAGAATAGGGAACCAGACCTACCCAGGGTGATAAGGATAGGGAACTAGACCTACCCAGGAGGATAAGGATAGGGAACCAGACCTACCCACCATGATAAGGATAGGGAACCAGACCTACCCACCATGATAAGGATAGGGAACCAGACCTACCCAGGATGATAAGGATAGGGAACCAGACCTACCCACCATGATAAGAATAGGGAACCAGACCTACCCAGGATGATAAGGATGGGGAACCAGACCTACCCAGGGTGATAAGGATAGGGAACTAGACCTACCCAGGAGGATAAGGATAGGGAACCAGACCTACCCACCATGATAAGGATGGGGAACCAGACCTACCCACCATGATAAGGATGGGGAACCAGACCTACCCACCATGATAAGGATAGGGAACCAGACCTACCCACCATGATAAGGATGGGGAACCAGACCTACCCATCATGATAAGGATGGGGAACCAGACCTACCCACCATGATAAGGATAGGGAACCAGACCTACCCACCATGATAAGGATGGGGAACCAGACCTACCCACCATGATAAGAATAGGGAACCAGACCTACCCAGAATGATAAGGATGGGGAACCAGACCTACCCAGGGTGATAAGGATAGGGAACTAGACCTACCCAGGAGGATAAGGATAGGGAACCAGACCTACCCACCATGATAAGGATAGGGAACCAGACCTACCCACCATGATAAGAATAGGGAACCAGACCTACCCAGGATGATAAGGATGGGGAACCAGACCTACCCAGGGTGATAAGGATAGGGAACTAGACCTACCCAGGAGGATAAGGATAGGGAACCAGACCTACCCACCATGATAAGGATAGGGAACCAGACCTACCCAGGATGATAAGGATGGGGAACCAGACCTACCCACCATGATAAGGATGGGGAACCAGACCTACCCACCATGATAAGGATAGGGAACCAGACCTACCCAGGATGATAAGGATGGGGAACCAGACCTACCCACCATGATAAGGATAGGGAACCAGACCTACCCAGGATGATAAGGATAGGGAACCAGACCTACCCAGGATGATAAGGATGGGGAACCAGACCTACCCAGGAGGATAAGAATGGGGAACTAGACCTACCCAGGATGAAGTTGTGTCAAGGTCAGTGAAATTGCTTGTTGCAATTGACAAGTTCACGATGTTAAAAAAGCCCTTCTTCTCTGTCTCAGTAAGCTGAAGGTTGAAGTAGCTGGACAGCTGGATAAGAATGAAATATTGAATCCTCACAACAGCATGCTAAACTGCACTGGGCGTGAATATTAGTATTGAACAATATCTATGCATCATCTATGGTAAAAAAAGGCTGTTGAAACATAATCTTATGCAAGCATTGCAAAGGATATTTATATGAATGTTTTAAATGTCAAAATCAAAATCTTAATTACAGGTACATCCACAGATGTTATAACCACACGTATAAACAGTTAACTTGAATACACTTTATTCATTAAGAACACGTAATCAATTTCTAGTTGCATGAATGATGTAATAGTAACATTAGTAGTATAACGTTATTTTTTTCCACGCATTAACAAAATCACCACCTAACTCTTACTGTGCACACACATACTGTACATGTACACCGTGTTACCATCAAAATAATGATTTCCCCTCAGGTGGGGGGGGCGGGGGGGGGGGGGGGGGGGTAGGACAAACAGATACCTTCAGCTGCAATGCCTGGGGCGCCTCTGTGTTGCTACTCTCAACAATGGCCACACACAGATTGCGAACGTCCATCATCACTTTTATCTTGGGCAGGGTCATGGGTGAGGCCTGCTTCCCACTAGGTGGGTCCAGGTGTGCAGCTGTGGCAGACCCAGGTTCCTGGATGGCACTATTTCTGTTCCTCGTGTCATTCTTATTACTCTTGGCCTTTGCATACTCCGCTATTTTTGTGAAATAGTCTTTGATTGCAAATATGAAGTCCAGGTCAGAGAGGATGAGCAGCTGGTCCAAGCCAAGGTTCACTGGTACCAGGAGTGGTACCAAAAAAAAAAAAAAACAACAACAACAGAATCCAATTTACAGAAGTTCCAACTTTATAACCAGATTTACATGTGAAGTACAATGCATTCAATACAAGTAGTAACCATAGCAACAACATTTACATTTTTGACCGTATTTAAATAATAGTGCAATAATAGGTTTGCCAGCATAGTATATGTAGTGGACCATAGGTGTCTATATGTAGTGGACCATACATGTAGGTGTCTATATGTAGTGGACCATAAATGACATCACACTCCGAGGGAAGAGAGGGAGGGTAGGCCATAATTTAGCGTGGCACCATTTGTGGATCATGGCCCCATGGCACGGAGCTAACACATGCACGCATAACTGCATAACCAGGGAGGTGCATTAGGTATCGTGTACACTATTGTGGGTGTATTGTAACCATGGAGATGCATAACACATGTAAAACATGAAGCGTACCACTGTGTTGGTTATCACTCAAGTGATATTCAACTTTTACAATTGGCTTGACAGTTGTGCCAGAATAGGCAACCAAAGGATTCTTGTTATACTGCTGAATCATGCGGTCCCTTGCCGAGGAGAACAGCGGTGATAATGGTTACTGAAGAAAGCCAGTCTGTGAACATACCCAATCTTCTTATTCTTCTTCCTTCCCTGGTCGTCCAACAGCGTGATATCATTCATGGAGGCCGTGAGATCGACGTTCTGATTAGAGCTCACTGAGGTGGAAAGAACCATCCCTGCCAACTGGAAGGTCATCAACGAGTAGGAGTCAGGCAGGTCAATGGAGTCCTTCACACCAACTGCCTAAAGTGAAGGAGAAGGGCTAGTCAGACACTTACAGCACTTATATGCTTGACATAGGCAGCTATATAACTGTGATGGGAAGCCATGTGTACTGTACATGTACCATGTGCATGCCAGCTTACTAAATGCGGTTCTTTGCTAAAAAGCTTTAACTGGAACTTCTCGAGAGTGGATGTCACCAAGACCATGGTGTAAATCGCTTCTTTGGACACCGGCTGGTTGGGTTGTTGTGCGCTCTCATCAGAGGTCAGTCCTTGTTGGATGGCAGCTGTGACCTCCCCGCTCTTGGCTGGGGAAAGGGAGGGACAAAACAAATCATTGTCATAACTCCCAAGAAGGTGCAGCACAGGTACATGTACATGTGGCTCAGAGGATGCACCAAAGAACCATAGCAATTTAAAACAACTTGCGTAATAGAAACTAAACAGCTTGCGTTGAATGGTGACCACCAGGGCTCATAGCCACCATACACTAGGCAATGTGTTGCCTGCAACTCAGATGATTATATAGGGGAAGTGTACAGTTTAACCCATATTTCATTTGCAGGCCACTGGGGTATAGTGGCCTTAAGTATGTATACATGTAATTTATGTATTGGCATACTTAAAATTGCACATTGTGAATTACTGCACGCTTGTTTTACACCATATCTAATTAATGGCAACACTTACATTTGGGAACCAAGTCAGCAATCTTGTCCGCAATTGCCAAACCTGCTGTCACAAAGACCTCAAATTCCTCTTGGCCCAAGGTTAACTGCAAAGAATAACAGTGGAGACAAGGCTGAAGCCCTACACATATAATATCACTAACCATGTGCAAGTCAATTATACACGTAGGAAGAAAGATTACAGTATACGATCATAAATTGATGTTCTCGTATAATATTATTGCAAAAAAAAGAACCGTATGCACATGCATTGCATGTTCACAATTACAACACCCACATTTTTCATGTACGTGTACTCACTCCACACATGTACACAATACACCTTTACAATGTATGCACTTAACCACTAACCTTGAGCTCTGACATGGTGAGCTTAACACCAATGGAAGGCAGCTCGCTTCTCCCTGCCGAAAGGTTATGATCCAGTACCAGCGACATGGAAAATGGGTGGAGAAGGATTCGTTCAGCCTTTATACCCAGCTGTTTGGCTTCGAGGTCTATCAGTGCTCTGGAACAACAAGCACAGCCATCATGCAGAGGAACTTTAGTTCCATGTACAATAAAACATGTAATACTGTAAATTATATTCATCACACTGCACAAAATTAAATGTAGTCATGTCTCCATTGTTTCCCTGCACTAATAAGGACATATATCACAACCATGTCACACAAGCATCCATCACACTCTGCACACATGATCTACATAACACACACACATACACACACACATACACACACATCTTCACCTCGATACTTGGAAGTGGGACAGCGTCACATTGTAGGTGTCCATAGTGATGGATGGCTGGGGTGTGGTCAGCTTATTCCTGATGTTGAGGTCACCCATGTTCACCATCAGTGCCTGAGGTGACTCCTCACCAAGTGGAATGTACACCACAGGGGCTGCTATGGTCACATTCATCACAATATATTGGTCATAATTGTCTATGGCCTGTGGTGAGGAGTGGGGTGGGAGTGAGGGTGGGTAGAGAGTAGGTTGGGAGAGTGGTTGAGAGAGTGGTGGGGAGGGAGTGGGATGGGCGTGAGGGTGGGTAGAGAGTGGGATTGGAAGAGTGGGATTGGGAGAGTGGTTGGGAGAGTAGGAGTGGGTAGGAGTGGGGTGGGAGTGAGGGTGATAGTGGAGGTGGTGAGTACTGTACAATTATATCATTTCTTTAAACAGATATGTATGCAATAATATATGTAAATGTGGTAGTCTGATCAGGCACTACAACGTATGGCCTGTAGGGATGTATGTTAGCTATGGGTGCACATACAACGTATGGCCTGTAGGGATGTATGTTAGCTATGGGTGCACATACAATGTATGAGGGATGCTACATGTATACAGAGAAGGTATTGAGGTGCACAAGTGTGCCCCCAAGTACACATTGATAAGTTTTGCCATGACTTCGTGTTCTGTTCTGTCATTTCTCTTTCACTCCACCCCATCCTCACTCCTTTCTCACCCCACTCCTTTCTCACCCTTCTTTGCCCCACTACTTCACACCCACCATCATCACCATAACAGCTACATGTACATGTGCTGCATAGAGGTTGTTGCTATAGTAACAGCTACATGTACATGTGCTGCATAGAAGTTGTTGCTATAGTAACAGCTACATGTACATGTGCTGCATAGAGGTTGTTGCTATAGTAACAGCTACATGTACATGTGCTGCATAGAGGTTGTTGCTATAGTAACAGCTACATGTACATGTGCTGCATAGAGGTTGTTGCTATAGTAACAGCTACATACATGTATACATGTGCTGCATAGAGGTTGTTGCTGCATGTAAATGTGTTACCTCCAGTACACTGGCACACGTGATGTCTACACACCATGCAAACCCACCAGCCCCCCTCACACTACAGGTCACATGACTTACCGCAGCTTGCACCACTTTAGCTCCGCCCTTTGCTGCTTTTGTGACATCAGTGAGCAGTTCTGGCTGAATCTCTATCTTCTGAATAAAACTCTGAAGAGGCATAAGAAACAGAATGTGTTGATATACACAACTAATATACACAAACAACGCACACACACACACACACACACACACGCACACACACACACACACACACACACACACACACACACACACACACACACACACACACACACACACACACAACAAGTACATGGAGAACACTCACCCCCATCCTGACTATGAATGGCAGAGGGACAACCAGTCTTATCTGAGACACCTGAGCAGAAAGCTTACCCAGGGGGTCAAGGGTGCCTCTCCCCTTCAGAAAAAATGTGAGCTAAACAGAAGAGTACAATAAGTGCATGAAATGATATGTACATGTATGCATACTTGGCATAGCCTCATATGCATACTTGGCACAGCCTCATATGCATACTTGGCATAGCCTCATATGCATACTTGGCACAGCCTCATATGCATACTTGGCACAGCCTCATATGCATACTTGGCATAGCCTCATATGCATACTTGGCAAAGCCTCATATGCATAGCCTCATATGCATACTTGGCATAGCCTCATATGCATACTTGGCATAGCCTCATATGCATAGCCTCATATGCGTACTTGGCATAGCCTCATATGTATAGCCTCATATGCATACTTGGCATAGCCTCATATGTATAGCCTCATATGCATACTTGGCATAGCCTCATATGTATAGCCTCATATGCATACTTGGCATAGCCTCATATGCGCACTTGGCATAGCCTTGCATGCAAAACTTAACGCGCAGATCAGATACAAATAATGCCTCTGCAAGTGACTGTACGCAGGTGGTGGATGTGGTGGTCATGTCAACACAGAAGGACTCACCTCAACTGATGAGGCAGCATCTGAACTGTTGACTTGGGACACGATGGACGTATACTTGGCTCCTTCATAGGTATCCACAACACTTACATCTTTGACACTACAAGGAAAGGAGGTGGAATGGGGGAGAGGGAGGGAGAGTAAGGGAGGAGGGGGAGGGAGGGAGGAGGGGAGGGGGAGGGAGGGAGAGAGACAGGGAGGTAAGAGCAAATACAAACTGGTGCATTGTATGGTCACGCATTAGAAATGAGGCAGACCTTGCTGATATGACAAGACGACCAGAATATACACTTAGAGAGACAGCAGTTTCTGTGATATATCAGTAGTGTGTGATGTAGGACAGGAAGGGAAAGACATGATTATTGTAGCATTTCTACTTGGTACAGCGCCCGCTAGCACATCGGAAACGTATTATCTCGCAGATCAGGAAATAAGACATATTCATCAAGAGATAGGGAAACTTGTCCGCATTCTTTTGCCAAGGGTTACCAAGCAACCCAGCTAATTGCATTCATCTTACCTGTTGTTATGGATGCAATTAGTGGGATGGCAAAGAACAAGAACAGCTAACTATCAATGGATATGCCTTATTTTCCTGACCTGTGAGGTGATACTTTTCCTAGCAGGGTAAGTCAGCTTTAAAATTGATGTGTGTGAGAATATATAATATTGCACATTCAAAAAAATTTATATGTGACCTGCAGGTACAGTTGTAAGTGTAACCAAGTGTAGTCACATCTCTGCAATAATTACATGCATTAGTCACAAGGTTGTCTTACCAGAAGCACTGGCCCTTAGAAGCTGCATGTCTGCTGTGTTAAGGTGCAGAGTGGCCATTTTCAGTGAGAAATGCATACTGACATCCTTTATAAAGGATGAACCCATAGTGGTGGCAGTCTCTGCAGCAGAGGGGATGGGACGTGATTTAAACAATGTGTATCACAGGCTTCACATGCATAGAAAGAGTTTACTGAACTTGTCCCACCAATCGGAGGTATAACTAGCTGCAGACTATACTACTACTCACCTACAGGAGTTACTTCATTCTTTACCGGGTCAGCTGAATTTTGAAAGTTGAGCAATTAACATGAGAGATTATTAGAAAAATTACTGCAAACACCTGCCCTATCTAATACTTTGCAGAGAGAAAGAGTCCATTGTGAAAGACCCACACACATGTACATGTACATACACTGATCACATGCAGATGTGCTATGGATGCAGACACTACATGTATATGATAATCTCAAGCCCAATTGGTTGACTGCATTGCACCAACCAAATGCACAGCATGTATGATCATATAGCAATAACAGGTGATATTGCAACACTGAATTGGCTTTTCGTTGATATGACATAGCTGACAGGCCTGTACATCAATTGCACTTACATCATCAATACATAAAAAATGAGCCATACACATGTATTCACTAATTATAACCCTGTTGTACATATACACACACACTAAGAACAAACCTGTCACACCAACAACAGCAACACACTCACCCTTTAGAATGGCTGCTTGTTGTTTTCCTATTTCAGATATGAAATCAGAAAATGAAAGATACACACACAAATGCGCATGTTGAACACGTACATGTACAGGATAAGTACATGTACATGTACATGTAAGTATACATTGTATCCATCCTGGCTGCTAGTTTCTTTCTTATCATATCCCTACCCCCCCCCCCCCCCCCACCCATCTTCCCCCTCACCCCCTCCTTCCCCACACATGTAACTCTCCTTCCTCATACATGCACATGTGCACACTCTGCATGGCTGCTTACCGCTGCTGATGACATCAGAGATCTTGCTGGAGGCCAGTCCTATAGTAGCCAGAGCTTCAACATCGCGGTCACTTACAGAGAACTGCACAATGCATATGCATGCAAGACGGTTGAAGCAGCAACAGGACAGACAAGGTGTGTACAAATACACATCAACGTTGCAGCGTAGCACGTACATGTATGCACCAGTTGTGTTTGTGTGTGTCTGTATGCACACGTGTGTATTTATATGTGGTGCATGTGTATGTGTATGTGTGAGTGCATGTGTGCTTGCCCACGGCTGCACGCCCACGGCTGCACGCCCATCGCCCCTAGAGATATGTTGCACACCTTGACAGCATCCAGGTCCAGAGAGATGTCAACCCTTGGAAAGCGAACAACTTGAGGTGTGAGGTTACGAACAACATTTGCCGTGATCATCACAGGCTCCAAGATGGAGGAGCGTGTGCTTGACGGAGACCCACTAGAGGCATGAAGATGATATACCTGGGGGGGGGGGGGGGGGGGGGTAGTTGGAACCAACCTAGTAACTCCTGACTACCATGTGGCTCAATACTCAACAACAGAAAATAGTAGTATTATAAAACCTGGCAAAACTGAGCACAATGATTATAGGAGTGAGGCAGCTGCAATCAATGGCTCTTAACTTGGTTTTTTTTTCACTCTTCAGATTTTGTCATGGCCTACAATGTACACGTACACATGGCTACAATGTACATAATTCATGACATGTACATGTATGTACACATTTAGTATGACATGTTGTACTTCATATACGTCTAACCTACAAAATCAGCTACATGTATGAAGTACTTTTATTAAGCTAAAAGCTTGTATCAAACTGCACACTACATGTACATACTTCCATACTCCATAGATCCCTCTCCCTCCACACCTCCATACCTCTCCCTTCCTACTTCTCTCTCCCTCACTCCTCTATACCTCTCCCTCCTCCCTCCTCTCCTCCCTCTCCCTCCACTCCTCCATACCTCTCCCTCCTCTCCCTTCCATACTTCCCTCTCCCTCCACTTCTCCATACCTCTCCCTCCTCTCATCCCTCTCTCCCTCCATACCCATACCTCCTCCTCTTCCTTCCTCCCTCGATGGAAGAGGAGGTTCGAAATGAGTGAACTCACACGTACCTCAATAGCTGTTGACTGTATCACCATCTTGTCCAAGATAGCCTTGGCATCATTGTTGGTTGACAAGGGATGTACCTCTTTATCTTTCTCTTTCATGATGTCTGCCCCGCTGACAAAGGAGTTAGTCAGCCTGAATTCTCCAAGGTCAGCCATAATGCTTCCCTCGCCGTGTTGTGTCTTGTAAGGTATCTTCAGAAGTGGTGCATGAAGTGTGACGTCCAGTCTTATGCGAACGGCACTCTCCCTGATGGCTTCAGCCTAAGAAGAATTCACAGCACATAGTAGACCATGCCCAGCACATAGTAGGACATACCCAGCACTATCATACAGCACCAGTTGGCACCCCACAACATTATGCAGCACCACATAGCATCATACAGCAAAAGATAGCACCACATAGCATCATACAGCACAAGATAACACCACACAGCATCCTACAGCACTAGATAGTACCACATAGCAATATACAGCCCCACACGGCTCTATACTTCCATACAGCACCGGATAGCACTGCACAAAACCATATAACACCCTACAGTGCCATATAGCCCCATACAGCCCTCCATAGCACCATACAGCACTACACAATGCTCCACAGCACCATACTAATACATAGACAAGCGTGGGTGTCAAGTTAGCACAGTGATCTACCGTAGCTGTTGCAGTGGTTGTGGTCGCCTTAGCAGCCATCTTGAGGTCACTAGCATCCAACTGTAGATGCTGCACAAATCCCTACAATGCAGAAAAACACACTTTGAGGTACACACACTTTGAGCTGCACACACATTGAGGTATACACACATTGAGGTGCACACACTTTGAGGTGCTCACACATTAAGGTGCACACACTCTGAGGTGCACACACTTTGAGGTGCACACACTTTGAGGTGCTCACACATTAAGGTGCACACACTTTGAGGTACACACATTTTGAGGTGCACACATTTTGAGGTGCTCACACTATGAGGTACACACATTTTGAGGTGCACACACTCTGAGGTGCACACACTTTGAGGTGCACACACTTTGAGGTGCACACACTCTGAGGTGCACACACTTCGAGGTGCATACACATTAAGGTGCACACACTTTGAGGTACACACATTTTGAGGTGCACACACTCTGAGGTGCACACACTTTGAGGTGCACACACTTTGAGGTGCACACACTCTGAGGTGCACACACTTTGAGGTGCATACACATTAAGGTGCACACACTTTGAGGTGCACATACTTTGAGGTGCATACACATTAAGGTGCACACACTTTGAGGTGCTCACAGTTTGAGGTGCACACACTTTGAGTTGCACACACATTAAGGTGCACACACTTTGAGGTGCTCACACTTTGACTCACAGTTTGAGGTGCTCACAGTTTGAGGTGCACACACATTAAGGTGCACACACTTTGGGGTGCTCACACTTTGACTCGAGGTGCACACACTTTGAGGTGCACACACTTTGAGGTGCACATACTTTAAGGTGCACACACTCTGAGGTGCACACACTTTGAGGAGCACACAGCCTTACCAAAACATTGGCCAGAAAAGGAGCGCTCACAGTGGTAGTGACCCTCTGTATCACAGCAATGAGCGCAATATCCGACAGCTTCAGGTTAGTGGGGTTCCTCTGAGCCTTTTTGTGGTAGTCATAAACCTGCACCAGGAGGTACCCATACGTCCACACTCATGAGCACACACACAGGGAGATACACAGATGCACCAGGGAGCAACCATTCATTCCACACACATGGGCACACACATAAGGAGATACATAGATGCACCAGGGAGCAACCATTCATTCCAGACACATGGGCACACACACAGGGAGATACACAGATTCACCAGGGAGCAACCATTCATTCCACACACATGGGCACACACATAAGGAGATACATAGATGCACCAGGGAGCAACCATTCATTCCACACACATGGGCACACACACAGGGAGATACACAGATTCACCAGGGAGCAACCATTCATTCCACACACATGGGCACACACACAGGGAGATACACAGATGCACCAGGGAGCAACCATTCATTCCACACACATGGACACACACACAGCAAGCAGACACAGATGACATCATACCTCCAGTGCAATCATCTTCTTACTTCTGTCAGTCTTCATAACAAGCTGGTGATGGAAATACATTGTAATGATATCATCAGTCAAAGACATTTGGAACACACTGCCATACACCCATACATGTACACTGCCACCCATATATGTATCCATACAGGTACACTGCCACCCATATATGTATCCATACAGGTACACTGCCACCCATACATGTACACTGGGCACCACCCATACATATACACTGCCACCCATACATGTACATGTATCCATACATGTACACTGCCACCCATACATGTACATGTATCCATACAGGTACACCCATACATGTATACCCATACATGTACACTGCCACCCACATGTACACTGCCACCCACATGTACACTGCCACCCACATGTACACCGCCATAAATACATGTACACTGCCATACTGTACATACATGTACACTGCCACCCACATGTACACTGCCACCCCACATGTACACTGCCACCATACATGGACATTGCACATCTCCATACAGCATATAACACACCATGCCAACATACCAAGGCCATACAAGTGGCTCACATACCTCATACACTGGGGCTCCAGGACTTGTGTCATGGAGAACAAGGTCTTCCATACTACAAAAGTGATCAATACAAGAACGAATAATACACATACAAAGTATACGGCAGGTGTGAGGGGTGTGGCTGATAGGTAGGTGTGGCAGGTGTGAGAGTGTGGTAAGTGTGAGGTGTGTGATCATCGCACCTTGCAGAGACATGAGTCTGATTGCTCTGTATTGAGCCGCTCACTTCAAATACTGAATGCATACATAGGAAGATGCAGTACATAAACTGTACATGTAACTTGCATATGGATCATTTACAAGTGTGCATATAAATAGGCATTGCATTTCTGCAACACCACAAGTTAGCTTACAATAACAAGTGCATGCGTTGTGCATGTGCCAGTACACAAATGTGGCTTACATTTCCACATGGAATATTTGCCTCACCGTTATCATTCGGGGGTCCCTCACAATTAACACAAGTGTTTAATTAACTGGCACTTGTAACTATTGCAAAAATCAAACCCCTCAAAATTTAAAAGCAAATACAGTATGCTGTTCAATTGTCTGCAATCTAGCTCACATCTGAAGAACTTCAACCACAATTTTAAAAACCAATCCGACAATTCAGCACACCAGTACAGACATCAAAGGCAGCTGACCTCTGACTACTGTTGAGAGAATTTTCTTCTCACAATCGTCGATAGCAAGACTGATTCCATCAAATTTTGCCTCAAAAGAGAAATCTTTCACCTTGGGAGTGGGGGTGGTTGAAGCAGCAGTGGTTGTGTTACCAACAGACCCTGGGAGTGGATTACAGTACTCAGAGCAGTCACACACACACACATATGTTTATTAACATCCCACGCAATGCAGCTTTTTACGTGAATATTTTAAGTAATTTTATAAAGAATTTCAGTTAAAACAAAAGTACATGTTACATGTAGATAAAAATGCACTGCATATAGTGCATAATACAAATACATAAGGCAGCAATAGCATACTGCAATAGTAAAATGGGAAATTAGCTGACAACCATGTGATGAATTGGGATACAAATAAACACATGCGCAAGGAAAACACTCAGGTGCATGTCATGTATATACACAACATGCACTACGTCACATCACTAACCAGGAGTTGGTGCTTCAGTTATTGCCCTGCTCTTTGGAGGGCTACAGTGTGCATTAATAAAGATTGCATTATTAATTCAAACTAATACTAGTCCACACATTAATAGAAAGATGAACTACATCAATGAGATGTCATATCAAACACCAAGATGGTCCCCAAAACAAGTTAGAGCTGCAATGCAGTACAATTGTTTTCAAACAATACAACTGATGCTCTAAATACAAAGATAGTCTTATGCTCTCAATTTAGAATGTTACTAAACAAAACTTCATTTCCAAGGTATTACATAATGATTGAGTTGGCAAATTGACATACACATGCACATCAACGTTTTATTTAGAACATGCATTATCCTTTTCTAATCATAAAACTACAACAGATGGTATCTCTACTATCATTCCCAGAACCTATCAATGACATTAAAAAATCAATTTGCTCAACTGGTGCTCCAAATGTGTATTAACTATATACATCAATGCAGAGACAATCACTAAAAGCTATTGACAGTCTCAGTTAATGAGAGTTAGGAAAAGTTTTAAAAAATACTGCAGAAGGCACGAAAACAGATATACATTTACTAACTCTCAATTCAAATGAGCATGGTGGTTTGCGTCATAGAATGATAATTGGACAGCATACAACTAAGCAATGCCCATTTCCAGAAAACTGCCCCCAAAATGGGAAGTACAAGGAAATGTCTACATAATGTTCTCAAAGCTATAACTTATTGAAACAGAAAATAAAAAGAAGGTAGGAGTAACACCATTACTTTTGAACATGGGTTTCAATTTTGAAGCTTTGGGGATAAAGGAATCAGGAGGTACATGTGTTTGTAGGTATTAAACGTAAAAATCCTATATCTGTCAGAGAGAAATTTTATATCTCCAGTATCTTGCATGTCTTGACTAAAAAGTACTGTTTAGTCAAAATGACAGATGTAATATGAGTACAAATTGGTGTGAGACTATCACATGAATCAAAAAGTATACACTCCCACAGGGGCAAAGTTTGTGAAAGTGCTGCATATACATGTATTAAGACCAAAGACGAATCAACATGCACACACACACCACAGGGAATGACCAACCTCCTCTGGGGCGTGAGGGACTTTGCAAGGCCCATGACTCCACTGATGGTGGTCCTGTTCACCACCAAATCCACACTGGAGGCCTGAACCGACACACTGTTCCTGAGACCAGAGTACACCTTTGCATATGCCTCACCAACTGCTGATATCTGAAGGGGGGGCAGACAACATAAGCATGAACTGGTACACTGCCAAACTGATGGCGAATGAAAAACACACAGTCACAAAATTGACAGTCATGAAGTTGCCATCTTGAAGTGACATAGTCTTGAGAAGTTTAGTGGGCTTTCCCAACGGGCCTGCAGTAACAAGAGAATAGATAGGGCAGTAATGTTAACTCTTTGCTCCTGTAGTAACATTAACCCCTCAATGGCTTGTAACAGTAATGACCCCTTTGCATTCTGGTTCATATACTTGCAAATGGTATATATCACATGTACAGCTAGTGGTTGATTGTTTGCTTCGGGTTAACCACATCCTACCCTGGTACAAGGACCCTACCCTGTGGTACAAGGACCCTACCCTGTGGTACAAAGACCCTACCCTGGTACAAGGACCTTACCCTTGTTGATGTAATCCAGTATGGTGACTCCACCCATGCTAACAGTGCCCTGGGTGTCAAACTTTCCGTCGGTCACATGTGCGCTCAAATTGGACACATCCACGTAAAAGAGTGGTTCTTCTTCCAGCTCCCTCTGAGGGCTGTGTTTGGTGAGCTCCAACCTCAGCTACACGTGTACACAAAGGCCAACACATTGGTTAGACCACAAGGATGAAAACAGGGCACACATGTACACCAAACATACCTTTTCAACAGTTACATCCACCAGTGCACCTATGAAGACTTGTCTCAGCTTTTCAGAGCCACTGCCACTGTGTGTGCATGTGTGTGTGTGCGCATGCGTGTGTACGTGCGTGTGTATGTATGTGTGTGCACGTGTGTGTGTGTGTGTGTGTGTGTGTGTGTGTGTGTGTGTGTGCACGCGCGCATGTGTATGCGTGTTTTATATGTACATGTATGTGGCCAGAAACACAATATACGTATAAATGTATATATACAGGTAGCGGGGGGGGGGGGGGGGGGGGGGGGGTTACACAGTATGAAGTTGCATGAAACTCAGGCATACAAAAGTTGTATGTATATATCTGCACAGCACATAGACCTGCAAAATGGACATACCTTGTCAAAGCTGATGTAAGAGATGACGTTTCTGAACTTTCCTGGTCCGAGTCTTCTTTGAATGATGGTAAATCAGAGAATAGTGCCAAACATATCACATCTGTGCATCCAAAATAGTGTGCACACACATACGTGCACACACACACACACATACACACTCGTGCACACACACGCACACGCACACACACACATGTGCGCACACACACACACATACACACACACACACACACACCTCCGTGCTGGCTCAGTTGCAAGCTGGAGAGGGACATAGTTTCCTCATCTGGTTCCACATAGAGATCATCCAATAGCCGCGCAGTGGGAACCTATACATTAGGACCACGATGGTTAGTTATTAATTCATAAGCAAGCCAGAAACTAACGTACAGCAATATTTTCATAATAGTTTGACGTGTCTTGGATGGGAGGGACTGGGAACCCCATTCCTATCTGTGAGTTAAAATTTGTAATCACAATATGAGCACAGGGGTACTCTTTAATATACCGATATCAGAGATGACAGTTTGTCATCCGAAAGCTTTACTTCAAAGTTTTTCAGAGTTCCTTTTACACGAGTACTAAAGGAGTAAAACGGTTTAAATGAACACCCGTGTGTGTAAGGACATCAATGAACACCCATGTGTGTAAGGATAACATCAATGAACACCCGTGTGTGTGTGTGTGTGTGTGTGTGTGTGTAAGGATAACATCAATTAACACCCATGTGTGTGTAAGGATAACATCAATTAACACCAGTGTGTGTAAGGATAACATCAATGAACATCAGTGTGTGTAAGGATAACATCAATGAACACCAGTGTGTGTAAGGATAACATCAATGAACACCAGTGTGTGTAAGAACGTCAATGAACACCAGTATGTGTAAGGATAACATCAATGTGTGTGTAAGGATAACATCAATGAACACCCGTGTGTGTGTGTGTGTGTGTGTGTGTGTGTGTGTGTGTGTGTGTGTGTGTGTGTGTAAGGATAACATCAATGAACACCAGTGTGTGTAAGAATAACATCAATGAACACCCGTGATCATTAGGGGAGGCAAGAGGACATTAGAGGTGAGGGGACATCAGAGGAGGTGAGGGGACATCAGAGGAGGTGAGGGGACATCAGAGGAGGTGAGGGGACATCAGAGGAAGTGAGGGGACATCAGAGGAGGTGAAGGGACATTAGAGGAGGTGAGGGGACATTAGAGGAGGTGAGGGGGACATTAGAGGAGGTGAGGGGGACATTAGGAGGTGAGGGACATTAGAGGAGGTGAGGGGGACATTAGGAGGTGAGGGACATTAGAGGAGGTGAGGAGAACATCAGAGGAGATGAGGGGGACATTAGAGGAGGTGAGGGGACATCAGAGGAGGTGAGGGGATATTAGACGAGGTGAGGGGAACATTAGAGGAGATGAGGGACATCAGAGGAGGTGGGGGAACATCAGAGGAGGTGTGGGAACATCAGAGGAGATGAGGGGACATTAGAGGAGGTGAGGGGACATTAGAGGAGGTGAGGGGACATTAGACGAGGTGAGGGGGACATCAGAGGAGGTGAGGGGGACATCAGAGGAGGTGGGGGAACATCAGAGGAGGTGTGGGAACATCAGAGGAGATGAGGGGACATTAGAGGAGGTGAGGGGACATTAGACGAGGTGAGGGGGACATCAGAGGAGGTGAGGGGGACATCAAAGGAGGTGAAGGGACATTAGAGGAGGTGAGGGGACATTAGACGAGGTGAGGGGAACATTAGAACATTAGAGGAGATGAGGGACATCAGAGGAGGTGGGGGAACATCAGAGGAGGTGTGGGAACATCAGAGGAGATGAGGGGACATTAGAGGAGGTGAGGGGACATTAGAGGAGGTGAGAGGGACATCAGAGGAGGTGAGGGACATTAGAGGAGGTGAGGGGGACATTAGAGGTCGTGAGGGGACATCAGAGGAGGTGAGGGAACATTAGAAGAGGTGACGGGAACATCAGAGGAGGTGAGGGGACATTAGAGGAGGTGAGGGGTCATCAGAGGAGGTGAGGGAATATTAGAGGAGAGACGTCCCACATTCTCACCTGGGCAGGTAAGGGTCAGCTGTTCCTATCTTCTGTTCCAAGAATATCTCAAATCCAGTTGGGTCAACAATATGGAGGGGGGATGATGAGGATGCATTACACGCTGCCAGCCAGTCGTCTCCTGGGGGTGACAGGGAAAGTGGGAGTGGCTTAACCTTAACAAGGGTAACATGGGAGGTGGGGGTGACTTAACAAGTGTAACATGGGAGGTGGGAGTGGCTTAAAAAGGGTAATAACAGGGTGAGGGAAGTGGGAGTGGCTTCATCAGGATACTTTTGACCAAAATTGGTCAAATGCAAATACTTTGAACTTTTTAAGCAGCTACTATTTATGCAAACAAATGTTATAATATCAGGTCATGCCTGCACTGCATACTATAATAACTGCACTGCATACTTTAACACACACACAGTACACACACACATACACACACAACACACACACAAACACACACACACACAAACACACACACACACATACACACACAACACACACACACACACACACACACACACACACACACACACACCTGGCTTAGCCAACAGAACCTGCATCCCTTGCAGCTTCAATAAAAACTTATCATAGTACTTAGACACGTCATCACCACTGTTTTTGGTTGGAACCTGTATCAGACAAGGTACATGTGTGATGGATACATTACACACATGTGTGTTCAAACTCCAACCTCCTCTTCCATTGTCTTGACTACCACCTTGCCCAGGGATACTACGATCAGCTGTGATCTCTCAGAATACACTCCGTTCTCTGGGACTATGATGAAAGGAGAGTGAAGGGAGATATCCAGGTCCACTTTCTGCAGAGAGATGGTCAACGTGAAACAGAGGCAAATAAATTGGTACGCTGCATTCTCCAAGGGCAAAGTTCAATGCTTTGTTCTCCATTCACCTTCTGATCCCTCCCACATGACAGTGGATATACATACGTCCGCACAGATGGGGTTAAACAGCACAGTTACAGCGTTATAACCCCCACAATACGCTTAGGCAATGTACACAAATAATCATCTGGCATCTTGTATCTAGAACATGTCCATTCGTGAATGAATTCCATTCAAACATCACATTGGCACATCATTTACGTTTGCACATTCACATTTACAACTCAAAAATCACCCCCATGCTACCTCAATTGCTACCCCTACCCCCCCCCCCCCCCCCTTTCCCCACCCCCACCTATCATATCCTCCAAACCTTTCTGGCTGCCAGGGCATCTTTCAACCGTGCCTTGGTCTGTTCCTTCAGCTCATTCAGCCCACTGGAGGCAGCTGCACTGATCCTGGTGGGAGGGGGGGCCAAAGAACTCAACCAATGTGTACATGTACACCTGTGCACAAGTAAATCCAAGAACAGACTCAGCCTTTCACATTTACCCACAGCCTTTCACTTTCACTCACAGCCTTTCACTTTCACTCACAATCTTTCACTTTCACTCACAGCCTTTCACTTTTCATTCAAGTGATGCTACAGTTAGCATAAGGTTTATGGAGGAGTAGGAGGGTTATGGAGTGGTTTTGTCTGTACTAGCACATGTGTGGACCCTACCCCAGAGGGTTATGGAGTAGCACATGTGTGGACCCTACCCCAGAGGGTTATGGAGTAGCACATGTGTGGACCCTACCCCAGAGGGTTATGGAGTAGCACATGTGTGGACCCTAAGGGTTATGGAGTAGCACATGTGTGGACCCTAAGGGTTATGGAGTAGCACATGTGTGGACCCTACCCCAGAGGGTTATGGAGTAGCACATGTGTGGACCTACCCCAGAGGGTTATGGAGTAGCACATGTGTGGACCCTAAGGGTTATGGAGTAGCACATGTGTGGACCCTACCCCAGAGGGTTATGGAGTAGCACATGTGTAGACCCTACCCCAGAGGGTTATGGAGTAGCACATGTGTGGACCCTAAGGGTTATGGAGTAGCACATGTGTGGACCCTAAGGGTTATGGAGTAGCACATGTGTGGACCCTACCCCAGAGGGTTATGGAGTAGCACATGTGTGGACCCTAAGGGTTATGGAGTAGCACATGTGTGGACCGTAAGGGTTATGGAGTAGCACGTGTGTGGACCCTACCCCAGAGGGTTATGGAGTAGCACGTGTGTGGACCCTACCCCATGTGTCTCCCAGAGGTTTAGACCGGTCAGAGACAATCAAATGCTGAGTATGAGAAGAAGGGGGTGGGGGGTGGGGATGGAGTGGTGGGAGTGAGAAGGGAAAGTGGAGGGGTGTGGGGATGGAGTGGTGGGAGAGGAGTGGGGATGGGGAAGGGAATGTACATGTACATTGTACTTACTCCTGCAGACTTATAACTTTTCGAACCAGCAGAGCTCCAATAAGTCCATTCACCGTTGGCTAGATGAGCATAATTAAATGTGTCTGTAACACATACATTGTGTACATGTCCGTTGCACACCAAAATCATTAAAGTAACAGAAATGATGTGTACATACAATTACTTATTAATGTACAATTAAAATAGCACAGCTAATCAACTTTTAATATCAGACTGGGTACCAGCTAAATTTCACATTTAAAAATTCAATTCCAATATTAATTAACTTTTTCATTGGTTAGTTTAAGTGTAAATGAAACAACTGCAATGACGCTACAATGCAATAGATTTACACAGTTATTTCATATCATTCAAATGATTGCTAGCAGAATAAAAATGGTTGGGGAGTTGCTTTTTAAAAATAAGCAAACTTAACTGATTTAGCTAAGAGAATCTATGCGTTATGTGCAGTAATGCATATGTACACTACATTAATCATTACAGCAATACACATATCGCTCTTCATATCGCTCTTCATTAATGTTTAATCTACCTTCGTCCTATATATAGGACAATTTATATAGAACGTTTTTCACAAGTATAATGTAAGTCTTGCATAGTTAATTTCCTTTGAACGTTGAAAACATTTTATCAGTAGTGGATTTATCTAAAAATCTAAATTTTATGGCATACAATGATCCAGGTACATGTATTGTGTTGTCCTATAGTTTGGACAACGTCTGTCCTATATAGGACAACACGCTGGTAGATTAGACATTAAGGTGTAATTGCACATACTGCATCATATGTGACTTGGATGGGCCTCAGTGATGCTTTGACGATAATGTCCTTGTCAGAATTCAAGGGGTTGATTTCTAGAGCAAGGTCAATCAGCTTGGCTCCTGTAAAAAAATGGAGGAAGGCGGGGAGGGAGGATGTGAGGGGGAGAGGAGGGAAAGGTTAGTACACACAGTTGAAGAGTGAGTGGAATCATATACCAGTTCCACTGCCAATGAAGGAGGACAACATAACTGTCTTCTGGTCACCCTTAGGAATTCCTGTAAGCTCTAAGCTACCAATGCCAGCTGAAACACTAAAGATTTAAAGAAAAGATATTATTAAAGCAGAATAATACCCACATACCCACCTACAGCACCTTCCTAGCCACATACCCACCTACAGCACCTTCCTACCCACATACCCACCTACAGCACCTTCCTACCTCCATACCCACCTACAGCACCTTCCTACCCACATACCCACCTACAGCACCTTCCTACCCACATACCCACCTATAGCACCTTCCTATCCACATACCCACCTACAGCACCTTCCTACCTCCATACCCACCTACAGCACCTTCCTAGCCACATACCCACCTATAGCACCTTCCTACCCACATACCCACCTATAGCACTTTCCTACCCACCTATAGCACCTTCCTACCCACATACCCACCTACAGCACCTTCCTAGCCACATACTCACCTATAGCACCTTCCTAGCCACATACCCACCTACAGCAGCTTCCTACCCACATACCCACCTATAGCACCTTCTTACCCCATACCCACCTATAGCACCTTCCTACCCACATACCCACCTACAGCACCTTCCTACCCACATACCACTTATAGCACCTTCCTACCCACATACCCACCTACAGCACCTTCCTACCCACATACCCACCTACAGCACCTTCCTACCTCCATACCCACCTATAGCACCTTCCTACATGTACCTCCATACCCACCTATAGCACCTTCCTACCTCCATACCCACCTACAGCACCTTCCTAGTCACATACCCACTGATAGCACCTTCCTACCACCTCCTTCCCCTTCCCTCCATGGTCCTACCTGACACCATCTGCAGCTGGTCTCAGGGCAACGTTAGCACCAATGTCCATGGCCGTGAACTGAGCCAATCTGACGAGTGGAAAGATAGACACTCCACACTAGATACACAACCACTGGGCAAAAAATGTTGGTCCATGCAGAATGTGGCCTGTACTATTATGATGTACACTGACAGTATGCATCATACACAACACATACTGCTTCTCTCCAATGATATCCAGCTTTACAGCCTTCAGGTTGATTATAATCTTCTGAGCTACATACTGGTGAAATCAAATTGAGGTGTGGTTAATGGTTATGAAATATGACAGCGATAACTAGTATAAAATTAACGGCACAGTTGGTACATGTATGAAACATAGAATGCAACAGTACACAAATTATACGCACAATGGTGGCCATGTTTTATGGCATGATGGCTAGACACATGCAAACTGGTGTGCACATCATTGTGTGCAGAATATGCGCATGCATGCACACACATACCACACACATACCACACACATACCACACACCACACACATACCACACACACACACACACACACACACACACACACACACACACACACACACACACACACACACACACACACACACACACACACACACACACACACACACACACACCTCCTTAGGCAGGTCCTCCAGCTCTCCATCCTCTGAGTACCCGATGGCCAACATGAACTCTCTCCTCTCTCTCTCCTCTTGCTCAGGGTCCTTCTCAGTAACCACTACCATCAAACCAGACAACCATTACCAACACTGTCCCCCACGTACATGTACACACTCCATTACCAACACAGCCCCCCACGTATGCACTCCATTACCAACACAGCCCCTCACATACACACTCTATTACCACAACAGCCCCTCACATACACACTCTATTACCAACACAGCCCCTCACATACACACTCTATTACCAACACAGCCCCCCACGTACGCACTCCATTACCAACACAGCCGCTCACATACACACTCTATTACCAACACAGCCCCTCACATACACACTCTATTACCAACACAGCCCCTCACATACACACTCTATTACCAACACAGCCCCCCACGTACACACTCCATTACCAACACAGCCCCTCACATACATGTACACACTCCATTACCAACACAGCCCCTCACATACATGTACACACTCTATTACCAACACAGCCCCTCACATACACACTCTATTACCAACGCAGCCCCCCACGTACGCACTCCATTACCAACACAGTCCCCCAACACAGCCCCCCATGTACACACTCCATTATCAACACAGCCCCCCATGTACACACTCCATTATCAACACAGCCACCCACATGCACACACCATTACCAGCATGCACACTCTCATTAACAACACGGTCCCCCCATGTGTACATTCTATTACCTACACAGCCATCAATGGATACTCGAATGTGTGAAGGAACATTACCTTCCACATCAGAGGGTTCTGCAATGTCTGGGGATGAGGCAAGCATGGGGGACTGAACAACGCTCCCCCTCGTCTGAAGTGGTTTGCCTGGTTCATCCTGAACCTGGGCACCCTGCGGGGGTTTAGATGCAGACCTAGAGGTGCCAAGAACCCCACCGGGGGGCAGAGGGCCTTTTGGAGGGGGTGTGGCAGCCACAGGGGGGTTGACATCATCTGATCCAGTCTTGAATTTTTTTTTCAAGTTTGCAAAGAAGCCTCCTTTCTCTTCTTTCTCTTTCTTCTTCTGGACACTAAGCGTTTCAACCACCACCCTTCCTGAAGGTCTAGCTGGTTTTGCAGGGGGGGCTTCCCCCTTAACAGGAGGGGCTTCCCCCTTAACAGGAGGGACTTCCCCCTTTGTGCCAGTTAATTCCCCTTGAGAGGGCCGCTGAACCATACTAAGTGGAGGAGGCTTGGGTTTAGGTGGAGCCATAGGTTGAGCAGGAAGAGGAGTGGTGGTAATGGTGGGAGTGGCTGGAGCAGTGGGGGTGGTTGCAACAGCCGGAAGAGGTTGTGAGGGTGAGGTGTGGGTGGGAGGAGGCTGTGCAGGTGGGGTGGGAGTGGGAGGAGATGACTGGAGCTTTGGGTCAACAGGCGAAGCAGCTGGCAGTTCTTTGAGCACAGGTTTCTAACCCAGTATGGAGAGGGGGAGGTACAAACAGTGCATTATCCCTGCCACGCCTACACAACAGGTACATGTATCCATGGTTAATTATTAAGTGTAATCTACTGTGGGAGGGGGGGGGGGGGGAGGGTATAAAATCTTTATGCCCAATGTACTCGCTCGGTTTGGTGGCTTTTAAAGTTTCATTTGTTTTAAATTTTGGAGTGATCTTTTCATCATTTCTTAACAGAATTATTTTAAAAAACAACAAAAAGTTTTACTCAACTACTTGTTGGTTAATTTTCCTTGACTCTAAATGTATATGCACGTACTGACACTTCTCCTCTAGCAGATGCATCGTGCATGTTGGCATCACTCTGGAATGTTATTTACAGCCATCTTGTGTGTCTGCACACACAAATAATATCAACCTCTGACATTGGTTAAATTTTAATTGTCGCTTGTTCTGTAGGTAACACATACACTGCCACATACATGTATAAATTTCTATTGCCTTGCGCATAAACAAGCAAGCGTACATGTAAACTCAATGAATCTCAAGCATTCACAAGTGCACTTCAATTGGATTATGTAAACTTAATTCAACATACCTGTTTGCCTTGTTTTGCCAGATTTCTACATATCATAATGTTTGACACATCCAGCTTTTCTTCAAGTGACTAGTGTAAGTATTGAATAGCATTGCATACAGCCCAATATAATATCGCACACAACACACACATACACACGCACGCACACACACCACCGCCACAAGTACATCCTAACTTGTGGTAACCACCATGTAATTGTCACATGTGAATGCTTCCTGCCATTCCATCCTAGCTACACCCCCACCACCACCCCCCTCCTTCACCTTATTTTTTTCCCTCCATCTTACTTTGCTCCCTCCTTCCTCCCCTTCCTTCTTCACTCCTCTCTCCCTCCCTCCCTCCCTCCCTCTCCTTCTCCCCTGCCTCCCCCTAGGATAACTGGGCTCACCTCCAGTTCCTGCTTTAGAGAAGATGAGACAGTCACACTGTGAACTTTCTCTCTGTATTTCTTCTGGTACAGACGACAGAGGTCCCTATGTTACAGTGAGCATACAGGGTCACCATTTATAACTAACCACCAGCGTACCTTGGTATGGACCCACCACCACCCACCTGTGTGGACCCAGAACCACCCACCTGTGTGCCTTGGTATGGACCCAGGACCACCCACCAGTGTGGACCCAGGACCACCCACCTGTGTAGACCCAGGACCACCCACTGTGTGGACACAGGACCACCCCATCTGTGTGCCTTAATATGGACCCAGGACCACCCACCTGTGTGCCTTGATATGGACCCAGGACCAGGCCAGGAGCCTCCTCCTCACATCGTCTGACACAGCATTGAACGCATACTTCCACCATCCCCTCTTGTCTTCCCTCACAGGAGCAACAGGTTTGTACTTCCAGAACTGCCTGTTCAGACTGTACCACTCGTAGGACTCCATTGATTCCAGGGCGCTCTTGAACTGCACATTTTATACAAGCATTACCATTGGTCATTTTGCCCTGTCCATATGAACCAGTCCCCAGACCCATATATATATATATATATAGCTTAGTTCTCCATCCCCAGGGAGATGCATGAACAGCCTTCAGGCTACACAGCAGTGCATTAAATGGAATGATGTTTTCCTGTTATACATGAGGGAACTACTGGATCACCCCTACCACACCGTGAACTATAGATAGCATAAAGACAATCCTGTACATGTACATGCAGGTATCACATACCTTTCCCTGACCATTTTGTCCGTCCACCCCTCTCAGACCATGCACCTTGTCTTCCCAACCCCCCCTCCCTCTCCCTGAACACATTGTCCGAGTCCCACCTCCTCCCACCCCTCTTGCTCCCTAACCCCACCCCCACAACATACACAACTAACCTGTTCTTCTCGTATAGCTAGAGCAATGCTGTCACAATCCACACCCACTTGCACCTACAGTAGATCCAAAAGGCATATAAATCTTTTGCCATACACTAAAGATCACAGGCTCATACACGTACTGATGTCAAAACAACACACACACACACACACACACACACACACACACACACACACACACACACATACATACACACACATACACACACACACACACACACACAAGGGCTTAGACAAGGGGGCAGTCCCCCCCCCCCCCCCCCCCCCCCCCCCCGATTGTTTGTGATCAAGAGTTGTATAAAATTATGGTATCATCATAGTTAATATTTAGGCTTCAAGCTTTTATTTAGCCTTAAACTATTGAAACTATCCAAAATTATGCATTTTACTTTCATTGCAAGACGTTAACTTGACAATGATCAATTTAAGTAGTGGTGAAATTAGCCCCCCCCCAGTTATTACACCCACAGTGCGCACACACAAAAGTACCTGTGGGGTGCTAAGGTCCACACCTCCAGGTTTGATACTGAGAGTCAGTTTAGCAGTGGCTGTGACCGGCCAAAGGACTATGATGGGAATGATGATAAAGGAATGGTGAGCTATAGGCCCAACATACTACTGCACAGGTGGACTTGGGCCCAACATACTACTGCACAGCTGGACTTAGGCCCAACAAGCTGCACAGGTGGACTTAGGCCCAACAAGCTGCACAGGTGGACTTAGGCCCAACATGCTGCACAGGTAGACTTAGGCCCAACAAGCTGCACAGGTGGACTTAGGCCCAACAAGCTGCACAGGTGGACTTAGGCCCAACAAGCTGCACAGGTGGACTTAGGCCCAACATGGTGCACAGGTGGACTTGGGCCCAACATGGTGCACAGGTGGACTTAGGCCCAACATACTACACAGGTGGACTTAGGCCCAACATGGTGCACAGGTACAGTGTAAC
>OY811983.1:5308089-5318089 GCA_963681505.1 Eunapius fragilis | reverse complement strand
CAAGGCTACCACACCATGGAGGGATATAGAGCAGGACTACCACACCATGGAGGGATATAGAGCAAGGCTACCACACCATGGAGGGGTATAGAGCAGGGCTACCACCATGGAGGGGTATAGAGCAGGGCTACCACACCATGGAGGGATATAGAGCAGAGCTACACATATATACACATAAACACATATACACATACACACATATGCACATATATACATGTACAAATACAACACATATACACATATAAACACACATACACACATATAAACACACATATACACATATACATACATATACACACATTTACACACGTATACATACACACACCAGTACCTTGAGCTCCAGATTATCCAATGTCACACCTACAGAGAACTTGGTGCCAACATTGGTCACAGGATCCTCATAACGTACGTGAATACGAGACACTTTCACCTAAAGAGTACCAACATTAACAACCTTTCCCAACCCCCAGGTTCCCCCAAGCCCTCACAGTCTCTCCCAACCCCCGGCCTCCCCTAGCTTCCCCCGGCCTCTCTCTGCTCCCTTCCCCTAGCCTCCCCAACCTCCCCCAGCCTTATCTCCCCCATCCCCCCAGCCTCCCCCACCCCCAGCCTCCCCTATCCCCCAGCCTCCCTCATCCCCCCAGCCTCCCCCATCCCCCCAGCCTCACCCACCCAACCAGCCTCCCCATCCCACCAGCCTCCCCATCCCACCAGCCTCCCTCATCCCCCCAGCCTCCCCCACCCCCAGCCTCCCCTATCCCCCAGCCTCCCCTATCCCCCAGCCTCCCCCATCCCCCCAGCCTCACCCACCCAACCAGCCTCCCCATCCCACCAGCCTCCCCATCCCACCAGCCTCCCCATCCCACCAGTCTCCCCATCCCACCAGCCTCCCCCATCCCCCAGCCTCCCCATCCCACCAGCCTCCCCCATCCCCCAGCCTCCCCAGCTTCCCCACCCCACCAGCCTCCCCCATCCCCCAGCCTCCCCAGCTTCCCCATCCCACCAGCCCCTCCCCCATCCCCCCACCCACTCCCAGCCTCCTCACTGCAAGAACACAAACGTGATGTAAACATACAGCCATATGAAGGTATTGCACAGGCAACATTCACCTAATGAAATAGTTCTAACAGTTTGAGCACAACAATACACGTACAGTAGTCTGTGTACATGTACAGTAGTCTGTGTACACGTACAGTAGTCTGTGTACACATACAGTAGTCTGTGTACACGTACAGTAGTCTGTGTACACGTACAGTAGTCTGTGTACACGTACAGTAGTCTGTGTATACGTACAGTAGTCTGTGTACATGTACAGTAGTCTGTGTACACGTACAGTAGTCTGTGTACATGTACAGTAGTCTGTGTACACGTACAGTAGTCTGTGTACATGTACAGTAGTCTGTGTACACGTACAGTAGTCTGTGTATACGTACAGTAGTCTGTGTACATGTACAGTAGTCTGTGTACATGTACAGTAGTCTGTGTACATGTACAGTAGTCTGTGTACACGTACAGTAGTCTGTGTACATGTACAGTAGTCTGTGTACACGTACAGTAGTCTGTGTACACGTACAGTAGTCTGTGTACACGTACAGTAGTCTGTGTACATGTACAGTAGTCTGTGTACACGTACAGTAGTCTGTGTACACGTACAGTAGTCTGTGTACACGTACAGTAGTCTGTGTACATGTACAGTAGTCTGTGTACACGTACAGTAGTCTGTGTACACGTACAGTAGTCTGTGTACACGTACAGTAGTCTGTGTACACGTACAGTAGTCTGTGTACACGTACAGTAGTCTGTGTACATGTACAGTAGTCTGTGTGTACATTTCCATGTATAAGAAGGCATTGTAGCAGCCATGTACGCACCAAGCTTGTAGATTAGGATATTAAAGATGATGCATAATTCATAACCATCTATGCCAGCAAGCAGCACTGTATGTCCCATATATGGATGACTTAGCTCAGAAATCACCCAGAATATACGACTGATAGACCAGGTAGTCATTATATACCCCGACCAGCCTTTCAGAAGATTACAGAGGGTTAAAGTAAAAACCCTCCAAGTTTCACCAACTATGGTGTGTGTGGGTAAACATTTCCTTGGAAGCCTCTCATTCTTGGAAGCCTCTCTCTTTCACTTGGTAAAGCATTCATTGATACCTTAGTACCATCATGAGCAGTCATGACCTTGAATCAATAGATGTGCACTTATGTTTATATGCAACCTACAATAACAGGACTAGTCGTGTCTGCTGATACATGTGCACTCATCTCTCACAATGGCAATTGATGCGGTTGTCTTAACCCCTTAACGCTACATGTAAGGGGGTGGAGTGTAGTAGCGCTGAAGGCAATTTTAGAGGTTGTAGAGAAGGGTAGAGAAGGGACAGGTGCAAATGGAACCCAGAATCGTAACTGCGATAAAAAGTTGACCCCCTTGGACTGGTCGATTTCCTAAAACTCTAACTACCAACCCCCTAAAATGGACACTCTTGCTCCTACCAAGCATGGACATTAGAATTCCCTGTCAATCAACTCACAATTAGATTCTTAAGCAAGTTGGTGACCAGCTTTTCAGTGAAGGTGTCTGGTTTGTTGTCGCCCTCACCCTCACCATCATCATCCTTCTTTTTCTTCTTTTTCTTCTTCTCCTGCTTCTTGGCATCCTCTGGGGAGGAGGGGGGGTTAATAAGGAAAGCAGATACATGACATGTTCACATCCTCCCCACCACCCCTATTACACCCCAACCTCACCCTACTCAAGAAATACTATTCAAGCCACACCCACCCTAATCAAGCCACACCCACCCCTAATCAAGCCATACCCTGGACCTTTATGTCTAGTCCCTTCATCGCCAACCCCTTCACTAGCTGTATCCCCATCACTAGCTGTACCCCCATCACTAGCTGTACCCCCATCACTAGCTGTACCCCCATCACTAGCTACACCCCCATCAATAGCTGTACCCCCATCACTAGCTGTACCCCCATCACTAGCTGTACCCCCATCACTAGTTGTACCCCCATGACTAGCTGTACCCCCATCACTAGCTGTACCCCCATCACAAGCTGTACCCCCATCAATAGCTGTACCCCCATCACTAGCTGTACCCCCATCACTAGCTGTACCCCCATCACTAGCTGTACCCCCATCACTAGCTGTACCCCCCTTCACTAGCTGTACCCCCATCACTAGCTGTACCCCCATCACTAGCTGTACCCCCATCACTAGCTGTACCCCCTTCACTAGCTGTACCTCCATCACTAGCTGTACCCCCATCACTAGCTGTACCCCATCACTAGCCACACCCCATCACTAGCTGTACCCCCATCACTAGCCGTACCCCAATCACTAGCTGTACCCCCATCACAAGCTGTACCCCCATCACTAGTTGTACACCCATCACTAGCTGTACCCCCATCACTAGCTGTACCCCCATCACTAGCTGTACCCCCATCACTAGCTGTACCCCCCTTCACTAGCTGTACCCCCATCACTAGCTGTACCCCCATCACTAGCTGTACCCCCTTCACTAGCTGTACCTCCATCACTAGCTACACCCCATCACTAGCTGTACCCCCATCACTAGCTGTACCCCCATCACTAGCTGTACCCCCATCAATAGCTGTACCCCCATCACTAGCTGTACCCCCATCACTAACTGTACCCCCATCACTATCTACACCCCCATCACTAACTGTACCCCCATCACTATCTACACCCCCATCACTAGCTGTACCCCCATCACTAGCTGTACCCCCATCACTAGCTGTACCCCCATCACTAGCTGTACCCCCATCACTAGCTGTACCCCCATCACTAGCTGTACCCCCATCACTAGCTGTACCCCCATCACTAGCTGTACCCCCATCACTAGCTGTACCCCCATCACTAGCCACACCCCATCACTAGCTGTACCCCCATCACTAGCTGTACCCCCATCACTAGCTGTACCCCCATCACTAGCTGTACCCCCATCACTAGCTGTACCCCCATCACTAGCTGTATCCCCATCACTAGCTGTACCCCCATCACTAGCCACACCCCATCACTAGCTGTACCCCCATCACTAGCCACACCCCCATCACTAGCTGTACCCCCATCACTAGCTGTACCCCCATCACTAGCCACACCCCGTCACTAGCTGTACCCCCATCACTAGCTGTACCCCCATCACTAGCCACACCCCATCACTAGCTGTACCCCCATCACTAGCCACACCCCCATCACTAGCTGTACCCCCATCACTAGCTGTACCCCCATCACTAGCCACACCCCATCACTAGCTGTACCCCCATCACTAGCTGTACCCCCATCACTAGCTGTACCCCCATCACTAGCTGTACCCCCATCACTAGCCACACCCCATCACTAGCTGTACCTCCATCACTAGCTGTACCCCATCACTAGCCACACCCCATCACTAGCTGTACCCCCATCACTAGCTGTACCCCCATCACTAGCTGTACCCCCATCACTAGCTGTACCTCCATCACTAGCTGTACCCCCATCACTAGCTGTACCCCCATCACTAGCTGTACCCCCATCACTAGCTGTACCCCATCACTAGCTGTACCCCCATCACTAGCTGTACCCCAATCACTAGCTGTACCCCCATCACTAGCTGTACCCCCATCACTAGCTGTACCCCCATCACTAGCTGTACCTCCATCACTAGCTGTACCCCAATCACTAGCTGTACCCCCATCACTAGCTGTACCCCAATCACTAGCTGTACCCCATCACTAGCTGTACCCCCATCACTAGCTGTACCCCCATCACTAGCTGTACCCCCATCACTAGCTGTACCTCCATCACTAGCTGTACCCCAATCACTAGCTGTACCCCCATCACTAGCTGTACCCCCATCACTAGCTGTACCCCCATCACTAGCTGTACCCCCATCACTAGTTGTACCCCCATCACTAGCTGTACCCCCATCACTAGTTGTACCCCCATCACTAGCTGTACCCCTACCACTAGCTGTACCCCCACCACTAGCTGTACCCCCACCACTAGCTGTACCCCCATCACTAGCTGTACCCCATCACTAGCTACACCCCATCACTAGCTGTACCCCCATCACTAGCTGTACCCCCATCACTAGCTGTACCTCCATCACTAGCTGTACCCCCATCACTAGTTGTACCCCCATCACTAGCTGTACCCCCATCAATAGCTGTACCCCCATCACTAGCTGTACCCCCATCACTAGCTGTACCCCCATCACTAGCTGTACCCCCATCACTAGCTGTACCCCCTTCACTAGCTGTACCCCCATCACTAGCTGTACCCCCATCACTAGCTGTACCCCCATCACTAGCTGTACCCCCATCAATAGCTGTACCCCCATCACTAGCTGTACCCCCATCACTAGCTGTACCCCCATCACTAGCTGTACCCCCATCACTAGCCACACCACATCACTAGCTGTACCCCCATCACTAGCTGTACCCCCATCACTAGCTGTACCCCCATCACTAGCTGTACCCCCATCACTAGCTGTACCCCCATCACTAGCTGTACCCCATCACTAGCCACACCCCATCACTAGCTGTACCCCCATCACTAGCTGTACCCCAATCACTAGCTGTACCCCCATCACAAGCTGTACCCCCATCACTAGTTGTACCCCCATCACTAGCTGTACCCCCATCACTAGCTGTACCCCCACCACTAGCTGTACCCCCATCACTAGCTGTACCCCCTTCACTAGCTGTACCCCCATCACTAGCTGTACCCCCATCACTAGCTGTACCCCCTTCACTAGCTGTACCTCCATCACTAGCTACACCCCATCACTAGCTGTACCCCCATCACTAGCTGTACCCCCATCACTAGCTGTACCCCCATCACTAGTTGTACCCCCATCACTAACTGTACCCCCATCACTATCTACACCCCCATCACTAACTGTACCCCCATCACTATCTACACCCCCATCACTAGCTGTACCCCCATCACTAGCTGTACCCCCATCACTAGCTGTACCCCCATCACTAGCTGTACCCCCATCACTAGCTGTACCCCCATCACTAGCTGTACCCCCATCACTAGCTGTACCCCCATCACTAGCTGTACCCCCATCACTAGCTGTACCCCCATCACTAGCTGTACCCCCATCACTAGCTGTACCCCCATCACTAGCTGTACCCCCATCACTAGCTGTACCCCCATCACTAGCTGTATCCCCATCACTAGCTGTACCCCCATCACTAGCCACACCCCATCACTAGCTGTACCCCCATCACTAGCCACACCCCCATCACTAGCTGTACCCCCATCACTAGCTGTACCCCCATCACTAGCCACACCCCGTCACTAGCTGTACCCCCATCACTAGCTGTACCCCCATCACTAGCCACACCCCATCACTAGCTGTACCCCCATCACTAGCCACACCCCCATCACTAGCTGTACCCCCATCACTAGCCACACCCCATCACTAGCTGTACCCCCATCACTAGCCACACCCCATCACTAGCTGTACCCCCATCACTAGCTGTACCCCCATCACTAGCTGTACCCCCATCACTAGCTGTACCCCCATCACTAGCTGTACCCCCATCACTAGCCACACCCCATCACTAGCTGTACCTCCATCACTAGCTCTACCCCCATCACTAGCCACACCCCATCACTAGCTGTACCCCCATCACTAGCTGTACCCCCATCACTAGCTGTACCCCCATCACTAGCTGTACCTCCATCACTAGCTGTACCCCCATCACTAGCTGTACCCCCATCACTAGCTGTACCCCCATCACTAGCTGTACCCCAATCACTAGCTGTACCCCCATCACTAGCTGTACCTCCATCACTAGCTGTACCCCCATCACTAGCTGTACCCCATCACTAGCTGTACCCCCATCACTAGCTGTACCCCATCACTAGCTGTACCCCCATCACTAGCTGTACCCCAATCACTAGCTGTACCCCAATCACTAGCTGTACCCCCATCACTAGCTGTACCCCAATCACTAGCTGTACCCCATCACTAGCTGTACCCCCATCACTAGCTGTACCCCAATCACTAGCTGTACCCCCATCACTAGCTGTACCCCCATCACTAGCTGTACCCCAATCACTAGCTGTACCCCCATCACTAGCTGTACCCCAATCACTAGCTGTACCCCATCACTAGCTGTACCCCCATCACTAGCTGTACCCCAATCACTAGCTGTACCCCCATCACTAGCTGTACCCCCATCACTAGCTGTACCCCCATCACTAGCTGTACCTCCATCACTAGCTGTACCCCAATCACTAGCTGTACCTCCATCACTAGCTGTACCCCCACCACTAGCTGTACCCCCACCACTAGCTGTACCCCCATCACTAGCTGTACCCCATCACTAGCTACACCCCATCACTAGCTGTACCCCCATCACTAGCTGTACCTCCATCACTAGCTGTACCCCCATCACTAGTTGTACCCCCATCACTAGCTGTACCCCTACCACTAGCTGTACCCCCACCACTAGCTGTACCCCCATCACTAGCTGTACCCCCATCACTAGCTGTACCCCCATCACTAGCTGTACCCCCATCACTAGCTGTACCCCCTTCACTAGCTGTACCCCCATCACTAGCTGTACCCCCATCACTAGCTGTACCCCCATCACTAGCTGTACCCCCATCAATAGCTGTACCCCCATCACTAGCTGTACCCCCATCACTAGCTGTACCCCCATCACTAGCTGTACCCCCATCACTAGCCACACCCCATCACTAGCTGTACCCCCATCACTAGCTGTACCCCCATCACTAGCTGTACCCCCCTTCACTAGCTGTACCCCCATCACTAGCCACACCCCATCACTAGCTGTACCCCCATCACTAGCTGTACCCCCATCACTAACTGTACCTCCATCACTAGCTGTACCCCCATCACTAGCTGTACCTCCATCACTAGCTGTACCCCCATCACTAGCTGTACCCCCATCACTAGCTGTACCCCCATCACTAGCTGTACCCCCATCACTAGCTGTACCCCCATCACTAGCTGTACCCCCATCACTAGCTGTACCCCCATCACTAGCTGTACCCCCATCACTAGCTGTTCTCACTAGCTGTACCCCCTTCACTAGCTGTACCTCCATCACTAGCTGTACCTTCATCACTAGCTGTACCCCCATCACTAGCTGTACCCCCATCACTAGCTGTACCTCCATCACTAGCTGTACCCCCATCACTAGCTGTACCCCCATCACTAGCTGTACCCCCATCACTAGCTGTACCCCATCACTAGCCACACCCCATCACTAGCTGTACCCCCATCACTAGCTGTACCCCCATCACTAGCTGTACCCCCATCACTAGCTGTACCCCCATCACTAGCTGTACCCCCATCACTAGCCACACCCCATCACTAGCTGTACCCCCATCACTAGCTGTACCCCCATCACTAGCTGTACCCCCATCAATAGCTGTACCCCCATCACTAGCTGTACCCCCATCACTAGCTGTACCCTCATCACTAGTTGTACCCCCATCACTAGCTGTACCCCCATCACTAACTGTACCCCATCACTAGCTGTTCTCACTAGCTGTACACTGTCTAGATGCCAGGAGAATGTAACAGAAAAGGGGGGAGGGGGGGGAGGGGGAGGGGGGGGGGGGGGGGGAAGAGCCATCTTAGGATTATTGCAACCCAAAATGCCCCAAAATTGCCTTTGCTCCAACCCAAAGGAAAAGGGAATACTTTAGAGTCAAAGTAACTTCATTAATATAAGCGTTCAAAACGTTTTCCAGATGACCTGAATACATTTGATGTAACACCATTTTTTTGGCCGTGTGTGAAGAGGGCAGGGTATAGAAAACACCAGGAAGTTTGGGATCAAAAGACTACAGGGGTGATTCATAGTTGTGGACAAGGTTCCTCTAAGGTGACTAATTTAGCACTGCCCAGAGTTTTTTTTTTTTTTTTTTAACTCTAATTATACCCATAGGACAGAATATTTGCTTTTTAAAAAATAATACATGCAACAATTAACTTCTGAAGTTTAAGTTATGTAATACCCAGGACTAACTATCTTTCTTTTTAAGTTTCGTTGATGCTTCTTTCAGTTTCTTAATCTTATTGGCTTTCTCCTTCATTGCCCTTGTGCGCTCCACCTCAGGATCATAGTGGGCAGCTGTGAGGGGACAAGCAACGATGAAATGTGGGCATCTAGAAATGTGGGCATCCAATACTCATATGCAAACATATACATGCACAAACTTTGTACATATGCACACACACACACACACACACACACACACACACACACACACACACACAAGCGCAAAAGTCAGAAAGCTGCACACTTCTGGCTTACAGAGGTCAGGTGTGACAATAGCATAGACATCCTCAATCTTCACAATGAGAGGATCTTTGGTTAGGCGTTTCCACGGAATGAAAAATTCCAGCTGGCCTGCAAAAGAATTCATGAGTGAGTGTATTCTTCACGCACACCTGTTTACTAGATACGTACCGATATAGCTCTTCTTGATTTTCAGAGGGACATCAAGATCAAGTTCAGCCTACACGAGTTTGAGTTATATGTGAAAGAATTGCGCACCGACTCCTTCTTCCCCTCCCCCCCCCCCCCCCCCCCTCCCCAATAATTGAACTAAAGGCCTCCTCATTGATAAATACATATTGACTATCGGATGCTCTTGCAATCACCTTACCCCTCGACACGTTCCTATGCAAGCGCTATGCACACATACAAAAGGTGAAGTGCGTCATTTTGAATTAACGTAATAGAGCAGCTTACAAAGAGCTCTTCCTTAAGTTCTAGTTTCTCGATTTTGGCCCGACCTGTGCAGAGGCAACCGAGTGACGAAGCACGCGTGAAACAGTTGGCACACCAGTCCCCATTAAAAATCACTCAAATAAATAGCTGTGCACTGCCCCACTTACCCTTCCATACGCCAACTTTGAGCTGTGAGGTGTCGAGGTGCTTGACGTACGGCTTCAGATACCTGTTGAGGATATCAACGAGCAGCG